>OY755246.1:39066483-39101483 GCA_963576725.1 Azorinus chamasolen | reverse complement strand
AATAACCCACAGGGTGATTTATATGAAGATTATATGGGTTCGAGTCCCAGTCGAGTCACAACTTTTTCACCATGTTACATTTGGCGCCCAACATAAATAACCCATACGGTGGTTTATAAGAAGATGATTTGTAATAATAAGAAACTCGTGGAGTGTTCTTTGAGTAAGAATTCGGGACGAATTCTTGTGTAGAGGGTGTGTGTAGCCGGGTAGAGACTACATGGTGAAATAAGTTGATAGGCTTTACTGTGTGGCTTGGTGGCTCAGTCGGTAGAGTGTTGGCATGATAAGCCAGAGGCCCTGGGTTCGAGTCCCGGTCGAGTCACAACTTTTTCACCATGTTACACATTACCACAGTAACAAACAGTTTGGATCCTGATGAGAGGCCGAGTTACTCGGCATCTCATCAGGATTCAAACTGTTTGCATAGGTAAGCACAGATGCGACATAGGAAGGGAAAGAGTTCACTTCTGGAATGCAGTTGACTGTTTAACCCTTTCCCTCATATTGACGACTTTTGACGACTCTGTAAAAGTCACTTTGTGAAACCATTGTGATAAATAGAGCATTTGCTCCTATAGGAGCAAATGCTCTATTTATCACAATGGTTTCAAACTATAGAATTCTAAAAGTTTCCTTTTCTCTAGTTAATGCTCCTTTTCCGTAGATTTGTTCAAACAGGCTGTATCTATAAATAGCTTATGAGGTAATGGGTTAATAATTTACTGTATGAATATTCATGTCTGAAATAATGAATGTAGGAATACTAATTAGCTGAAGTTTTACAATGGAGTATTTTTCCATGGTCCAAAATTTAGAAAGTATATATAGCTGTATGTTGTGGCATAGTCAAACAGAGCAGACCCTGATCAGGTGACTCCCGCACGAACAAACAGGCGTCTTTATGGAGTATGAACTTGGGTGATATCTAACCGTTTACTCCATAGATACACCTTTTAACATTTTCCTTCATTTAACTCATTACCTTATAGGCTATTTTAGATACAACATCTTTGAATTAATCTACCGAAAAGGAGCATTTATTAGAGAAAATAAATTTATTTTAGAATTTTGTAGTTTGAAACCATTGTGATAAATAAAGCATTTGCTCCTATAGGAGCAAATGTTCTATTTATCACAATGGTTTCACAAAGTGACTTTTATAGAGTCGTCAAAAGTCGTCAACATGAGGGAAAGGGATAAACGTGTTTTCACGCATTTGCAAACAGAGTAGACCCAGACCAGACTGTTCCTATAAATGAGCAAATGCTGTATTTTTCACCTTGGTTTCAAAACTATACAATTCTACAAATCACATTTTTCTAGTAAATGCTCCTTTTTAGTAGATTTATTCAATGTTGAATCTATAACTAGTCTATGAGGAAATGGTTAACCATCTTTACACGAAAGAGCCATAATCATGACAGCTATCTAGACCCTTTTGAAAACCTTCACTTTAGGGTACATTGAAGGTGTGTAACTGTTCCTGACTACTATAGATATATTATATCTATTTCGTGGTTAAAGTTCTGTGTTCACCGTCATCAGGCCACGTCGATAATACAGTTGACACAGCATTCGCATTCGCTTTTAAAGCTGGATTGAGTTATATGTTCAATTACATGTCGTGCTTGAACAAAGACTTTAAAACTGTAACTGTAGTTCAATGACTTAGAGCTCAGAATACATGTATGACGGTGATGTTATTCCCTGCTTAACTGGTCCACGTGGTTTCAGGAAGATGCCCTCAAACAGTAAATTTCGAAATCCTTACCAAAGGGATTCAATATATATATCATCCATACATTGTTTTACTAAAACTGGGGTCACGATCAATGTAAAGGCCACAAATACACCAAAATAATACGTACTATTGTGCCTTCTCAAGATGCAATCATACAGTGAATTTAGAAATCCAAACCCAAGGGGTAGAGGATATATCATCAGGACGTATTTCCACATATGTTTTTGACTTTTACATAACTGAAGTCAAGGTCAAGGTAACAGAAACACCAAGTTGTATGCGATACTCTGCTTCCCATGATGTACCATCACAAGACCTTTGGAAACCCTAAGCCGAGTTGTTGAGAAGATATCATCCGAACAAAAAACAAACGGAAGGGCAGATAGAAAGGCGGACAGGAGGGCGACTGAAGAACGGACGGACGGAGCACAAACTTATAGTCCTCCTCCAGTTGCCGTTGGGGGACTAAATAATGACATGAGTATTGAATGTGTATATGTATGTGCGTGCGTGCGTGCGTGCGTGCGTGCGTGCGTGCGTGCGTGCGTGCGTGTGTGCGTGTGCGTGTGCGTGCGTGTGTGTGTGTGTGTGTGCGTTTGCGCTACATACGTTCCGAGGTTTAACATATAAATACACAGCAACATACCGAGGTTCTTTGAACTTCCGAGGTACATTTTTCCATTACCTCGAAATGTTAACCCCGGAATGTCTTTGTAAAGTTGAAACAACTATCCCAGCTAAATATTGACTGTACCTCGGAACATAACTGATGCGCATACGTGTGCGAAGTGTGTACTTGCACACAGTCATGTTTCATATCTGGTCGTGTCCACAAATTTTGTAGAGCATGCGCAGTTGTAAACGCTTCATCACACGCATGCGTGACTCAACCTTCACTTGCACTGCTCACTACGATAAGATACTATAAATAAATACTGTGCGAGGAGATTGCTTCCGAGTCAGAGTATCTGCAACATTGCACTGGGCGAAAACAATATTTATTTGGATAGTACGAGAATAGGTTTGTAGAGACATTGTTTTAATATAAAAAATATTTTAATCACTCCTGAATCTTTAGCAGACATGTGTTCTGGTAATCGTGCATTCACTCTTTACGTTACTGGTGTTGGAGCAGAAGGCAGGTATTTCGGTCATCGCGCATGCGCCCTATGCGTTACTAGCAGAGGAGATAAGCACATGTGTGTAATAGTCTATTGGCGCACTTTAAACCATGTTCTGGATAGTATTTATGTTATACCCCTGTTTCTGCCTTTAGACGCCGGGTTGTTCGCAATCTTATTTGGATCCAAACTGTCTGCATAAAATTCAAACATTTATGTGTGGTACACTGAAATCTAAGGCGTCAAAAAATGTTATTCAACTGATATATTTCAAAATGCTAAAATATTAAGCAAACGCATCGACAATTTTGAGAGAACGCCAGTTTTACCAGTTTTCAAGTTTATTTGCTCTCCTCAGCATACTACACACCGGCTTATAGGGGGGATGTTTAACCCTTTCCCCGTTATATATGTTGGTTTTTTTTCGAGATGTTAATACCTACTGAATATTCATGGCCAAAATGGTTATAATGTAATATGGAAGGTGGAACATTATTGCCATATAAGAAACGAAAGAAACAGATCTATTAAATTCCATTAGCAAACAGGACAGACGCTGATCTCACAGCTCATATAGGAACTGTCTGGTCTGGATCTACTTGGTATGTAAATAAGTGAAAATGCGTTTATATGAAGGAATAGTAAAACGTATTTAGTTGATTCATTTCCGTGTGAGAATAATTGACGATATGAACAAAAGGGATATGACGGTTCCGTATCGCCCACGTGAGAAATGGCAAAACAATGTTAATCTTTGTGGAAAACCTCTAGATGATGTTGGAAGCGTGCCAATATTGACCCTTTGTAGAGAACCTCTAGATGATATTCCGTGCAAAATATCAAAACTCTACGCCTTTCACTTTCGGAAGAAAAGCTTTTCCGGTGTATTCCACGGGAAATATAGGCAATGCTAGAAACTGTAGAATTATATCTATATTATTTCATCAGCAGACAGAGCAGACCCTGATCAGGCAGCTCCAACGTCGGATCTGGGTCTAGTCTGTCTTCACGGGAACAGGAATGTGTATTTATGGAGTAAATGGTTAAGTGAGTTTAAGTAATTTTAAGTGATATTATTTCTTCCACGACAGTCAATGTAGATTCAGCTCTAACTTTTTTTAAAACAAAACAGCAGATGCTGATCAGGCATTTCATGTAAAACGGTTCTATCATGGGTTTTTTTTGAAAATTCAGTGCAAAAGCTATGCAGACAATTAAAAACGGGAGCTATCTGCATAACTTTCGTTTTGCATAAAGTCTAACTTGGTGAGGATAGGAGAATTGTGAGATTGGGATCCCTATAGCTTTGGTTTAAACTCGGAGGAATTTTGCTACTGACTGTTCCGAGGCGCTACTCCTATCTTTACAATAATTGCATTCATTTTTGTGTAATTTATAATATTGAAATTGTGCTAACTTCATTTGCCATTTTCATGTGCACTTGGGGGTAATTCTGAGTTTATATATGCAGACTGCCTGTATCGACAGTATATTTTCTTTTTTTGATCAACACTGGTCTGATCCCTCTTCATAATGCCTTTTGTATTCCATGCAGTTTTTTTATATTCAGTCAGATGTCTGCGGATTGTATAATAGCTATTCAATAAATAATAGTTACACTAAACTACTGTTTTAAAGATGTCCTACGCGCATCCTTCCAGGTCAATTGTGTCAACAGCTAACTGTACGGGTTGAAACTAAGTAAAGGTACAAAATGAGTCATGCAGGAAACTGCATGTTATATAAAAGTACAAAAATGAGTCATGCAGGAAACACCACATACAGAACAAACAGTCGCCCGAACAGCAACATGTTTAAACTGCAAACAGACTTAAGAGCTTTGTGAAAAGCATTGCGTAATCATGCATAAAACTGAAAACGAATCAATCATCGGTGATTTACGATTTATGCCCTCCATTGTCCGGAAAGTGTCGTAGAAATTAATTATGCACAAACGTAGAGGCCCAGCATGTAATCGAATGTAAAGAATTCTGACAGCGTCGAAGTCGAGATGCCTTCAGTAAGTTTAAGCCATTTTGAATTTGCCGACCGTTTCTGACAATTTCCGTGAAAATATCCGCGTGTTTTCGTCGTTTACATTTAACCCCCGATTTTAAAGGATTTTGTCATTTTAAAATAAATTTGAGGTTTAAGGGGTCGATCTCATTTTTTTCATCAATTCTATTTGTTTATGCAATTTGGTACATAATTATGCTGTTGAAAAATAAGCGTAGGACATATTTGATATACGTATATATTTATAGATATATCACTTTACACACTTCGATCGTATCAACATATAGTGCCTGTTTCAAGTGGGTTTTTTTCAAATATTGAAATTACAGACTTTAATACGCAGGTCACTAACACATTTATATTTGCAACTTAGAGTAAAGAATAGCAAGAAACCTGTACAGCGGCAGAGAGCAGCTGACTCGTGCCGTGTTGGTGTATATCAGAGTGGATTTGAAATCAGGTGCATTAATCATTATATTGGTCAGTAAATAAGAATGAATATCATAAGATTTATATCCTAGTCGCTTTAATAATCAATGAACAATCTATTGAACGAGAACCGGCACCGTAGTTAGGTTTCAATATTGTGATAATACAAAATGATTAAGTTCAGTTGTGAATTTGTTTGATTGGCATCAAGTAACAATTACAGTGTTCCGTTTTCGTTATCCAGATGCTAATGTTGACTATTTTGCAGTCGATTTTAAATATTTGAGTCTGTATATTGCAGGATATGGCGTGTTCACGACAAAAGAGTTTGAAGCGGGGAAATATATTCCTGAATACAAACGGAAACTATCAAGTAATCAAGAGGCAAGATTACGAAAGAGGCAATATGACAACGAAGAAAAAGTGAGCTTCATGTACTACTTCAGATATAAAGACAAGATATTATGGTAAGAACGGATTGTTTTTTCTGTACACAGCACAATCCTTCCTCAGTTTATACGATAAAGGCAAATCGCAGACACGTAAAGGGTTGCAGTAGAAAGTGTCTTCTGATCAAAGGTTAACGATATTTGATGTATAGAAACACTCAAGTGTTTTACTAGTGTTAACAGTCGTTTTGCGGAAACTGTAGGAAAATAATTTTAAAAGTTGATTTGCTTCAACTACGCTTATACTAGTGGTTGCGTACAGGGCAATGTACTATATAATAATAGTGAGCTTCTTAGAACGGTTTTCGCTGGGAAATAGTGGTATTTTGTTTCGATGACTTGTCAAAGCATAACATGTAAATGGAAAAGTAGTAAGACGAGTGATTAATTCAAATATAATATATACTGAATAGTTTTTTTTGTTTTGGATTGCTGTCCTTCCTTGATGTACTGCATTTGTCTCTACAAACCTATTGCTATAAAAGAAGTGTTTGCAAATATCGTTTTCATGCAAATATGCATGTTGGTAAACATGTGTTGACAACATTTGTACTGCAGAATGTTAGGAAATGAAAATAGTGATTCATTGTTACCTCGGAACATTCACGATTTAACACACAGTTAGTTAGCCTTCCCAGATAAAATGTTTTATTCCACCGTTTGCAGATTAGAGGTTCTATGGCGATGTAGAGAAAATAATTTGCACTGATTAGGTAGAGAGTAGCTATTTTGTTTGAAACATTTTAGATGAGATATGACAATTTAGAAACAATTTTCAAAAGTCATGTTTGTAAACTGAAAATTGGTATTGTAGTTTAAATGAGTGTAAGTATAAAGGCGTTGCCTAAGACTGTATTCCTAAACATACTTAAGTATAGCTCAGTCTTCTACTTAGTTAAGGATAATTTTTAACCGGCCAGCGTTTAGATAGCTTACAACTGTGTTTCATAGGACATTTTTGTAACCATAAACCTTCAGTAACTGAAGTTTGACGCTTGTAACACATAATGTTTGCACCGCATCTGTGTATGTGTGTGTATTAATCTACCTCAGAACGTCTTTGTATAGTAAAGATGGTATGTTTATTTATATACGTACCTCAGACAAGTTTTAATGGATATTTAAATGCAGTCTTTGAGTGACCTGTTTTGTCCTGTTTGTTTTCTAGCAACTTAAACCCTGACTCCAACTTTTGAACTAGATGAAATAAAAACTGCATGTTAGTGTACACACCAATCTGTTCCAGCTTTATCTATTTAGTGGGATTAGGTCAAAGTCAACGTCACCTTTCAAGATCAATGTTTGTGTACACATGCATTTTTTAAGGATGCATTTATTGAGTGGTTTAAGGTGTAGGTCAATATCACTCTCAAAAGGTAAAACACAAATCTGTATAATTACATGTATAATTATAACGCAGACTGTTATAAAAGAATTGTAAGCATATATCGCTTTTAAGCAAATATGCATGTTTTTATATTTATGCTAACAACATTTGTACTGCAGAATGTTAGGAAATGAAATTAGTAATTGCGGTTCATTGTTTCCTCGGAATGTTCATGATATAACACGCAGCTAGTTAGCCTTCCTAGAACGTGTCCGATTCTCACCGTAGGCATATTGGATGTTCTTTTGTGATGTAGATAAAATAGTCTGCACTGATTATGTAGATAAAAACTGTTTTGTTTCAAACAGTTTAGATGAGAAACGACAGTAAAGAAACAATTTTTAACCGAGAAATTTCACTAACTGATGTTTTACCCTTGTACCTCATAATGTTTGCAAAGCATCTGTGTATATGTGAGTGCATAAATGTACCTCAGAACGTGTGTGTATAGTATTGATGGTATGAGTATTTATTACGTACCTCAGACAGAGGTAATAAATGCCTTACTATGCATTTTCAATCGGAGACGACCAAGACCAGACTGGTTTGGTAGGAACCGTCAGGTCAGTGTGTATTCTGTTTGCTGCAGATTTATCTTTGTGCTTTATATTTTGCTGTAAAGGCTGTTTCTATTTAGTGACATCAGGTAAATGACACATACACGCTTCAAGATCAAAGATAGTGTACAAATGCAGTTTTAACAAATGCATCTATTGAGTAGGTCGAAATCACTCTTTGTAAAAAAAGATTAATGTTTGAAAAAACAGAATAATGTTGGCTTTTGCCTTTTAGCTTATACAAAGGCTTAATGTTTGTTGTGCCCATGATTCTCAAAGAGTTACATCATTTGAGTGCGGTCAGGCTAATGCCATGTCTTACAGTCAAACGTTATCTTCCGAGGTAAATAAAACTGTTTAGCATTTTATTATTTAGATCAATGAAAAAGTAGTAAATTCAAGCAGGAAAAGCCACACACAAAATGCTACCAAAACAGCTACAGAAAGCATAGCAATTTATACTCATACACACATACAGTAGAAAGTCACATACAAGACGCAGTCACCACCAACACATCAATAGACAGCATGTCACCCACACACAACCAAACACACGCAAACACACGAGAAGAACACAGAAAACACCAACAAATACACGAGCACCAGAGACAAACATGAACAAAACACAAGCACAAAGACACAAGACAAACAAAAGTAAGGGTGACAAAGAGAGAACCGCATTGGCACGGTCAGTAGCAAAATCACCACTGGGGGTTTAAACCGGTTTACGGACGTCCTAACCTCACACTTATCTCAAAGTCACCCTTGCTAAACAAACATTGTAAATAAAGGTATCCCCGCCGGACTTCCCCACAACATAGAAGACAGTAATCACAGTACAAAATGTAAAACATACAATAACAACTGTGAAAGTCCGTCAAATATGTACTCAATGACTTTGCTGAAGACAGAGGAACTGCAGGGAAGCCGTTAAGGGCACGACAGAGAAAAGGTAATACATGAGTCTGGTAAGCTCATCCCATTTCTGGGTTTAAGAGTATACCATCATAGAGTACTACCCTCGGCCTGTCATCGTGCAAGCAAAGAGGAAAGCGTGCAGTTTGTTGCAATATAATAGGGTCATAACCTTTCTTCCTAAAAGTTTTAACCTAAACGTTCTTTGTGAAATTGCATGTTGTTCAATTTGAGTTGACAACATTTGTACTGCAAAATATTAAGAAATGAAAATAGTAACTGTGGTTCATTGTTACCTCGGAATGTTCATGATATAACACACAGTTAGTTAGCCTTCCCAGAATGTGAACGATTCTCACGGTAGGCAGATTGGATGTTCTATTGTGATGTAGAGAAAATAATTTGCACTGATTATGTAGAGAAAAACTATTTTGTTTCAAATATTTTAGATGAGATACGATCGCATAGAAACACTGTTCAAAAGTCGTGTTTCTATTCTGAAAATTGGTAATGTTAATTTATATGATTGTAAGTATAAAGGCGTTGGCTTTTGAGTTTTCGTATCTATTATGATTCTTTTCATTGAGTTAACTTCGGTAACAGATGTTTGACGCTTGCACCTCATAATGTTTGAACGTGTGTGTTCATAAATGTACATCAGAACGTCTGTGTATAGTATTGATGGCATGTGTATTTATAACGTACATCAGACACAGGTTTTTAAATTGATCACATGATATTTGTATGTTAACCTTTTCCTCCATGAATACTTTGCAATCTGAGAGGACCCATACCAGACTGGTTCGGTAGGAACTCTCAGTTCAGGATCTACCACGTTTGCATAAGATATATGTTTTGTTCTTTATATTTAGTATTCTTATTCACATTAAAACAGCTGCATTTCGGTGGTCTGTTTTGTCCTATTTGTTTTCTGACAGCAACGTTAACCTTGGCTCCAACTTGGCGCCAATAATGTTGGCTTTTGCTTTTGAGCTATATACAGAACCTTAATTTCTGATGTCCTCATGCATCTCAAAGAGTTGCATCATTTGAGTGAGGTCAGGATAATGCCATGTCTTAAACGAGTCTGCAATTTTCTCTTTTTGTGTTGCAAGTTTTGCTTTCGGGGGATCATCACCCTTCAGAATTTAAAGTAATACGTTATCATTCGAGGTAAATAAGCATTTTGTTATTTAAATCATACCTAAATTTTCTTTGTGAAATTGTTATTTATACAGATGCTGACTGTCTTACAGCAACTATACAAGTATTGCAACCAGTCGAAGAAAATTCATGTCCATTATGAAAAGAATATTCTGCAGATTCTCACAAAGGTAAAATCCGTATAATTACTTGTATAATTGTAACGCAAATTATTATAACAGTAGTGTTTGCAAATATCGTTTTCATGCAAATATGCATGCTGTTTAATTTGTGCTGACAACATTTGCACTGCAGAATGTTTGGAAATGAAAATAGTAACTGTGGTTCATTGTTACCTCGGAATGTTCATGATATAACACACAGGCAGCCTTCACATAATGTGTTCTTTTCTCACCGTAGGCATATTGATATGCTATGGTGATCAATGTTTGCCAAACAACAGAATAATGTTAGCTTTTGCTTTTTAGCTGTATATAGATGTTCAATGTTTCGTGTGCTCATGCATCTCAAAGAGTTGCACCAATGGAGTGAAGTCAGGTCAATGCCATGTCTAAAGGTATAACGTTATCTTTGGAGGTAAATAAAACAGTCTAACATTTTGTTATTTAAATCAAACCTACAACGTCTTTGTTAAATTGTTATTTATGCAGATGCTGGCAGTCTTACAGCAACTATACAAGTCTTGAAGCCATTGTGGTTCATTATCATAATGATACTCTGCAGCTTCCCACAAAGGTAAACAATAAATCTGTATAATGTCTTTGTAAGGCAGATTATTATTATAAAAGAAGTGTTTGCAAATATGATTTTCATGCAAATATGCATGTTGGTAAATTTAGGTTGACATCATTTTTACTACAGAATGTTAAGAAATAAAAATAGTTGTTCAATGTTACCTCGGAACATTCATGATATAACACAGTTATTTAGCCTTCCCAGATAAAGTGCTCGATTCCACCGTATGCAGATTGGATGTTATATGCTGATGTAGAGAAAATGATATGCACTGATTATGTAGGGAAAAACTATTTTGTTTGAAACATTTTAGATGAGATATGACAATTTAGAAACAATTTTCAAAAGTCGTGTTTATATTCTGAATTTTTTTATTGCGGTTTAAATGATTGTAAGTATGAAGGCGTTGGAATTTGATAATTTGTATGTATTCAGAGTGTAGGAAAACACATTTCATTAGACTAAGTCTTTTCATTGAGTGATTTTCACCTGCCTAAAAATTCTGAAAGGGGGTGATCCCCCGAGAGCAAAAATTGCAACACAAAAAGAGAAAATTGCAGACTCGGTTTTATTGAGTCTGTTCATGAACAGTAATTGAAAGTGCAACACTGCTCACGCCCCCTAGCACCGGCTTAAGCGGTATTCAATTTTCAGAACAAGAAGTACTGAAATTCATGATCTCGAAGGATCAGAAGGTATAACAACACTGAGACTATTCCTAAAACTACTTAAGTATAGCTCAGTCTACTAGCTAAGCATAATTTTGAACAGACCAGTGTTTATATATCATTTATAACATAACTCGTGGCTTCAGCGTGACGTAACGCTATCATTTATTTTTTGATAATCATGGGCATATATTCACTAGTGAATAACATTCGAACGACCGAATGACATTCGAACGATTCATACGCGCTGTCAAAACAAACAAACTGGCGGACGGTGGTCGACCTACCTGTCCACGATTGAGTCACGATAGATGGCAAAGGACTGTTGGCACTTGCGCCTTAATTTCGATAAAATAATACAAATTGTAATCGCTGTCAGGAATCATATACAAAATGTATGCCAAAAAAGACCTACCAGCTACTCTGACCCATACAATCCACTCTACATTTAAAATGCCTCCTCAACTTTGCATTTTCTTCATCGCATGTCCTTTTGTTTATGCAGATTTCTACTCATACAGATATCTCATCAATCAACAACTATAGTCATCTGAATCCAGCACAGCACAAACATATTTCAAATATGCTATACTCACTAACTCAGCTGATCGCGAAAATCTTCCTCCTGTTCCAACACATTTTATGCAGCAGTTCGTACTGAATCTTTTGTCCATTTCAAACATTTTCACTGAACTTGAATCGAGATTTGTTTTCTCGATGGAAATGTCCATGTGTATACATACAACACTAATGAAGGGCTTAATATACCAAAACGAAGGCGCATTTCGAATCCAATTGACAGTGAGTGTCGGACGTGTTGGCGACTGTATGTGGGTCTTCATGTAAATGGCGCGCTTTACATAGACACATGTTGTGTACAATGACGTCATAATGTGACGTGTTTATAACTATGTATGTCAAAACTGTAACTCAAAATTTATTTTGACGTGTTTCTGTATGTTTTTGTATCATAAACTATCACAGTTAAATTGAATACCAGAGAGGTCTGAATTAGATCCTGGTTGATATGACAGTAAGTAAAAAAAGTTGGAAAATTTGGACCTACTTTGTCCCAGTTACCTAGCGAACCTAATAACACCTTTCATTCATCATTTCTATATTTAAGGAGAATTTATAACAATCCACGTTACTGCTGAAATATTGGCTGCAAATAACATTTGTGTGTGTTATGTTATAAATAGGATCTTGCATTCGTGTTCATGATTATTGGATTTATTAAATCCAATAATCAAGAACACTCATGTAAGATCCTCTATATAACTGTGTTTCACAGGACATTATTACAACGTATAACCATAAAACGTCAGTAACTGGTGTTTGACGGTTGTACCTCATAATGTTTGCACTGCATCTGTGTATGTGTGTGTGCATAAATCTACCTCAGAACGTCTGCGTATAGTATTGATGGTATGTGTATTGTATGTTAACCCTTTCCTCCAATAATACGCCTAACTACGCCGTTGCAATCGGAGAAGACCCAGAACGTCAATGTATAGTATAGATGGTATGTGTATTTACATGTATATACGTACCTCAGACAGAGGTTTTAATACATATTTAAATGCTGCCTTTGAGTGACCTGTTTTGTCCCATTCGTTTTATATCAGCAACATTAACCTTGGCTCAAATGTTTGAAATAAATGAAATGGAAACTGCTTGTTAGTGTACACATGCATTTGTCCAAGCTTTATTTATTTAGTGGGATTGAGTCAAGGTCAACGTCAAAGCGATATTGTTTTCGCACAAATGCAGTTTTTGAAGCTGCATCTATTGAGTGGGTTAAGGTCTAGGTCAAAATCATTCTCGAAAGGTAACACACACATTTGTATAATTACATGTATAATTGTAACGCAGATTGTTATAAAAGAAGTGTTAGCATATATCGTGTTCATGCAAACATGCATGTTATTAAGTTGTGTTGACTACATTTGTACTGCAGAATGTTAAGAAATGAAAATAGTAACTGTGGTTACCTCGGAATGTTCATGATGTAACACACATTTAGTTAGCCTTCCTAGAATGTGAATGGTTCTCACCGTAGGATGATTGGATGTTCTATGGTGATTTAGAGAAAATAATCTGCACTGATTATGCGGAGAAAAACTATTTTGTTTCAAACATGTTAGACGAGAAACGACAGTATAGAAACAATTTTAACCATACAACTTCAATAACTGATGTTTGACCCGTGTACCTCATAATGTTTACACAACATCTGTGTATGTATGTGGATAAATTTACCTCAGAACGGCTATGTATAATATTGATGGTATGTGTATTTATTACGTACCTCAGACAGAGGTTTTAAATGGATCACAGAATATTTGTATGTTAACCCATTCCTTCTTGAATATGCCTTAGTAGGCCTTTGCAATCGGAGAAGACCCTGACTGCTTCGGTAGGAATCGTGTGATCATGGACTACTCTGTTTGTTGAATATATATGCTCTGTGCTTTATATTTCGTTTTCTCATGCATATATACATGCTGCCTGTGAGTGACATTTTCTGAACTGTTTGTTTTCTGTCAACAACTTTAACCTTGGCTCAACATTTCGAACTAGATGGAATAGAAACTTCATGATAGTATATACATGCATCTGTTAAAGCTGTATCTATTTAGTGGGATAAGTTCAATGTCAAAGACACCCTTCAAGATCAAAGTTAGTGTACAAATGCAGTTTTTAAAGATTCATCTATTTGTGGGTTAAGGTCTAGGTCACAATCACTCTTTGTGATAAAAGACCAATGTTTGCATAAACAGAATAATGTTGGCTTTTGCTTTTTAGCTATATACAGATGCTTAATTGTTAATGTGCTCATGCATCTCAAAGAGTTACATCATTTGAGTGAGGTCAGGTCAATGCCATGTCTTAAATAAAACGCTATCTTTGGGGGGGAACATTAAACTGTCTAGTATTTTGTTATGTAAAACAAACCTAAAACTACTCTGTTAAATTGCTATGCGTTAGATGCTGACAGTCTTACAGCAACTATACAAATATTCTGAAAATAGGTGATCTTTCGAAAGCAAACTTAGAAATACAAAAAGAGAAAATTGCAGACTCGGTTTTATTGAGTAGTAATTAAAAGTGCAACACTACTCGCGCCCCCTAGCACCGGCTTAAAGTCTTGAAGCCAGCCGAAGAACATTCAGGTTCATTATCAAAAGGACATTCTGCAGATCCTCACAAAGGTAAACAATAAACTGTAAAATTACTTGTATAATTGCAAGGCAGATTGCTATAATATAAGTTTTCGAAAATATCGTGTTCATGCAAATATGCATGTTGCTAAATTTGTGTTGACAACATTTGCTATGCAGAATGTTAAGAAATGAAAAATAGTGGTTCATTGTTACCTCGGAACGTTCATGATATAATACACAGTTAGTTAGCCTTCCCAGATAAAGTGTGCGACTCCAACCGTAGGCACATTGGATGTTTTTGCGACCTTGAAAAAAATAATCTGCACTGATTATGTAGAGAAAAACTATTTAACTTCGAACATTTTAGATGAGATATGACAATTAAGAAACAATTTTCAAAAAGCATAAATTTGAACCGGCCAGTGTTTAGATATCTTATAACTGTGTTTCATAGGACATTATTCCAATGTATAGCCATTTAAACTTCAGGAACTGATGTTTAACGTTTGTACCTCATAATGTTTGCACTACATCTGTGTATTTGTGTGAGCAAAAATCTACCTCAGAACGTCTGTGTATAGAATTGATGGTATGTGTATTTATAACGTACCTCAGACAGAGGTTTTAAATCGATCACAGACTATTTGTATGTTAACCCTTTCTTCCATGCACACGCCTTACTAGGTCCTTGCAGTCAGGTCAGTGTCTACTCTGTTTGCTTAAGATATATGTTTTGTGTTTTATATTTTGTATTCTTATGCATATTAAAATGAATGCTGTATTTGAGTGACATTTTTGTCCTTTTTCAGCGGCTAGCTGTCTATTTTCATTCTTGTTCTAGTTTTCCACCAATCAGAAAATATGTTACATTGTAATTTGTATATGACCTACTAGTATTTAGCAGTAAACTGTATTTTCATTAGTTAATACATTGACTGGCATACGGCCTTTTTATAATGCCTCTACACATAGCCAAACTATGTAAAATCCAGATATACAGTCTGCTAACGTTTCGAAATTCCTGGGATCATATTAGATTGGGATTTAAAGAATTTAGACAAACGAAATTGTTATGTGTTGAAAATTTAACAAGTGTTGTTAATAGTAACTGGTGATAGATCTAATATAACTAGAAGTCATAAACTTCAACAGTATGAAACAGTATGAGTATAATGTAGTAAGAAACAATATGTAGACAAAATATAAACAACAGGATCAGTATTAATTATCTTCAAATACAGTTTTATAAAGTTATTTGTCTGAATGTAGTAAAATATTTGTTTATTACAAATGTAAACAGATCCATGAATTTGAAGTCACGGGTGCTGGAGAAATCGCCTAATGAAGAAATCGCCTACAATTAGATATACAGTAAACCAATGGGAGATTTCGCCTAGAACGCAATTATATAGTGATTGTAGTTCGTATGGTACAGGTAGTGATAATCTGACAGACCTATAAAGAACGTTTGTAACAAGAATAAATTGTCCTGTTGTCTTGTTTTATAGATCAAGATGACCCAGATTGGACGATCAGTGCAGCCCCTGATCACCACCTGGAATTCGACTGCCCATTAAATTACAGGGTTGATAATTATATACCGATTATTAGCAGAAAATGAAAATGTCATATGCACGGAACAAGTTATAATATGAGTCTTACTTCTTGTTAGATGATCTGGATCCAATAAATGTTCGAAAAGCAATATTAGTTTGTACAAAGTGTCGGTTACCACAGTAATAAGTAAAATTAATATTTTCGGCAAATAACCGATCCCCGGTACGGCACTTTTTTGGAAATGGCTAATTCCACAGACAATTTATATATATTTATACAGAAAGACAGAATAATAGCTGCAAAGGAACATCCATGTCAAGTGTTACAATCTTAAGCAATAGCTAAAACATTAGCTTATTATAATCTAGCAGATTAACAAATTCACGAATGATGATGGAATCAGTCTATTTTGTGTAGCAGCGATGCAACAGCTGGATTGATACAACTAACATATAGAGCGTGCACCTCAGTAAAACGAGCTTGTTTACCACCAATAGCATTTGGAACGGGATAAAAATACAATAAATACCGACACCAATCATAGGCGGGGCTTGTGAAATTAAACACGCATGCTACATTACAACCTTTATTGTGCCAAACAATAAATGACTTATGAAGTTTAAAATCCTGATCAAAACCACTGAAATCATTATGTCAGTTATATCAAATCAATGTTCACATGTCCTATAAGTCTCTTTAAATATCAACAGAACAAATATCTTTCATAAAGTCCACAGATACCAGTATTATGACGAGACCAAAGCGTTAAGCTGGATAATGAAAACATACATGCTTTATTAGTTTTGAATTGTTGACCAACTAAAAGCATGCATACTTCAAAGGTCTACAACATGATAGTATCACGTTGCCTGGCAACATCTGGATGTTAGATGCAACGAAACGTGCAATGCAATGGGTTTGCTCTGTTTGCTTATGGTGTAATATAGAACTGATTCTACAGCTTCTTCCTGAAACAACATGAGAGAGGTAGATAGAGAGAGAGTATATTAGAGTAGTGGCATTTATAGTATTAATTACTTTCCCCAACCACAGCAACGGGACTCTGGTTGTTGGCTCACTGTGATATAAAGCTACTTACTGAAGGCTATTGCTACGGCTATATCACCTTAGGGTTTGGATCGTGGAAGTAGGTTGAGGTTGCTAACTTTGTATTGTTTTAAAATATATGTAGATTCAGTTAATGATGTCACTAATGATGATACACAAGTCGATTAATGCGTTGATCTAGGCTAGGTAAATACCGTTCTTTACGTAATTACAGACTCTGCACAAACAAAAACTAAATTCTATATGCTTTAAAGTGTATTCAATTTGTTATCTTCATATCAATATAAATATAGGCGTTTTCATGTACATTTTTATAATAGGTAATATAAAGAACTAACTAGATATTTAAAAAAAAACACTTGACATTGTACAGTTTAATAGTGATTTTCTATAGAAAAGTAACTTGAAATATTTCAATAATTGCTTCTTCTACTCCAAGTCATTTCCATTGCATACATCTCTGCTAGTATAATAACAAGCAACCCTTCATAGATCTTGTTCCCTGTACTAATAGAATCTCTAAACGTTTAAATTAATATGGCAGAGATTTAATACTATTATTATCAATATTTGAATGCCGTTGAATATCTTTTTTAAAATATATTTCTTGTTGTTTCTGTCATCAACTTTAACATTGGCTCCAACTTTCATGTTAGTCCACACATGGATCTGTTAAGGCTGTATCTATCTAGTGGGATCAGGTCAAGGGCAAAGACACCTTTCACGATCATAATTAGTGTTCAAATTCAGGTTTTAAAGATGAAACTATAGAGTAGGTTAGTGTCTAGGTCGAAATTACTCTTTGTGATTAATATTTGTGAAAAGATAATAATGTTAGCTTTTGCTTTTTAGCTATATACAGGGCCTTAAGTTTGACGTGCTCATGTATTTCAATGAGTTGCATCATTTAAGTAAGGCCAGGCCAATGCCATGTCTTAAAGTCAAACGTTATCGTCCGAGGTAAAATAAAACTGTTTAGCATTTAAGTTTTTAAATCAAACCTAGACTCTCTTTGTGAAATTGTTATTTATACAGATATTGACAATCAAAAGGAAGTTCTGCAGATTCTCACAAAGTTAAAACACAAACTGTATAATTATATGTATAATCATAACGCAGATTATTATAAAAGAAGTGTTTGCAAATACCGTTTTCATGCAAATATACATGTTGTTAAATTTGTGTTGACAACATTTGTGCTGCATAATGTTAAGAATTGAAAATAGTAACAGTGGTTTATTGTTACCTCGGAATGTTCATGATATAACACACAGTTAGTTAGCCTTCCCAGAATGTGTTCGATTCTCACCGTTTGCAGATTGGATGTTCTATGCTGATATAGAGAACATAATCTGCACTGATTATTCGGAGAAAAAGTATGTTGTTTCACATATCTAAGATGAGATACGACAGTACAGAAACAATTTTCAAAAGTCGTGTTTGTATTCTGAAACTTGGTAATATAGTTTAAATGATTGTAAGTATAAAGGCGTTGGCAATTTGAGAATTCGTACATATTAGGAGTGTAAGAATATAACATTTCATTTAGATTAATTATTTTCATTCAGTGATTTTCATCTGCCTAAGACTGTATTCCTACAACTACTTAAGTATATCTCAGTCTACTTAGCTAAGCATACTTTTGAACCGACCAGTGATTAGATATTTTATAACTGTGTTTCATAGAACATACTTATAACCGTAAAACATCGGTAACTGATGTTTGACGCTTGTATCTCATAATGTTTGTACAACATCTGTGTATGTGCTTGTGCATAGATGTACATCAGAACGTCTGTGTATAGTATTGATGGTATGTGTATTATAACGTAGCTCAGACAAAGGTTTTAAATTGATAACATAATATTTGTATATCAACCCTTTCCTAAATAAATACGCCTTCCTATGCCTTTGCAATCGGAGAAGACCCGGACCAGACTGGTTCGGAAGGAACTGTCAGTTCAGGGTTTACCATGTTTGCATAAGAATGTGTTTTGGGTTTTAAATTGAATATTCTTATGCATATTAAAACAGCTGCATTTCGGTGGTCTATCTTTGTCCTGTTTGTTTTCTGTCAGCAACTTTAACCTTGGTTCCAACTTTTGAACTAGTTGAAATAGAAACTTCATGTTAGTGTAAATATGCATTTGTTAAAGCTGTATCATTTTAGTGGGATCAGGTCAAGGACAAATTCACCCTTCAAGATCAAAGTTAGTGTACAAATGCAGTTTTTAAAGATGTATCTATTGGGTGGACTCGGGTCTAGGTCAAAATCAGTCTGTGTGATAAAATGATCAATATTTGCAAAACCAGAATGTTGGCTTGTGCTTTTTAGCTATACACAGAGCCTTAATGCTTGTTCTCCTCATGCATCTCAAAGAGAAGCTTCGTTTGACTGAGGTCAGGCCAGTACAATGTCTTAAAGTAAAATCGTTATCTTTCGAGGTAAATTATTTGTTTGTTATTTAAATCAAATCTAACTTTTCTTTGTGTACTTGTTATTTATACAGATGCTGACAATCTTACAGCAACTATACAAGTGTTGCAACCAGTCGAAGAAAATTCAGGTTCATTGTCAAAAGGATATTCTCACAAAGGTAATACACAAATCTGTACATGTTTAATTGTAAGGCAGATTATTATAATTGAAGTGTTTGCAAATATCATTTTCATGCAAATATGCATGTTGTTAATTTTGTGTTGACAACATTTGCACTGCAGAATGTTAAGAAATGAAAATAGTAAGTGTGGTTCATTGTTACCTCGGAAAGTTCATGATATAACACACAGTCAGTTAGCCTTCTAGAATGTGATCGATTCTCACCGTAGGCAGATTGACATGCTATGGTGATCAGTGTTTGCAAAAGCAGAATAATGTTGACTTGTTTTAGCTGTATAAAGAGGGTCAATGTTTAGTGTGCTCATGTATCTCAAATAGTTGTATCAGTTGAGTGAGGTCAGGTCAGTGTCATTTCTAAAAGTAAAAAGTTATCTTTCGAGGTAAATAAAAAGTCTATCGTTTTGTTATTTAAAGCAAACCTACAAATTGTTATTTATACAGATGACAGTCTTACAGCAACTATACAAGTCTTAAAGCCAGCCTAAGAACATTCAGGTTCATTATCATTATCAAAATGACACTCTGCAGATTCTCACAAAGGTAAACAATAATTCTGTATAATTACTTGTATAATTGTAAGAATGCTACAAAAGTATAATTGTAAGAATGCTACAAAAGAAGTGTTTTCAAATATCGTTTTCATAAAAAAAATGCATGTTGCTAAATTTGTGTTGACAACATAATTAATGCAGAATGTTAAGAAATGAAAATAGTGGTTCATTGTTACCTCGGAACGTCCATGATATAACACACAGTTATTTAGCATTCCCATATAAGGTGCTCGATTCTCACCGTATGCAGATTAAATGTTCAGTGGCGATGTAGTGAAAATAATCTGTACTGATTATGTAGAAGAAAACTATTTGTTTCAAAAAAAATAAAATGAGAAGTGATACTTTAGAAACAATTTTCAAAAGTCGTGTTTGCATTCTGAAAATTGGAATTGTAGTTTAATTAGTTATTGTAGTATACTTTATTGTAAGTATAAAGGCGTTGGTATTTGAGAATTCGTATCTATTACGAGTTTAGGAAAACACATTTCATTTGGAGTAAGTCTTTTCATTGAGTGATTTTCATATGCCTTAGACTGTATTCCTAAATCTACTTAAATTCAATCTACTTAGCTAAGCATAGGTTTGGACCGGCCGGTGTTTAGATATCTTATAACTGTGTTTCATAGCACATAATTATAACCATAAAACTTCAGTAACTGATGTTTGAAGCTTGTATCTCATAATGTTTACACCACATCTGTGTATGTGTGTGTGCATCAATCTACCTCAGAACGTCTATATATAATATAGATTGTATGTGTATTTATAAACATACCCCAGACAGAGGTTTTAATGGATATTTAAATGCTGCCTTTGGTTGAACTGTTTTGTCCCGTTTGTTTTCTATCAGCAGCTTTAACCTTGGCTACGATGTTTGAACTAGATAAAATAGAAACTTCATGTTAGTGTACAGATGCATCTGTTCCATCTTTATCTTTTAGTGGGATTAGGTCAAGGTCACCTTTCAATATCAAAGTTCCAAGGCGGTACTTCCATCTTCCTCCTATTGTATGTTTGTTTTGTCTTTGTGCGTCTCTTGTTGTTTTTTCTACCTATGTACATTTGCTGTTTCCTTGTGTTGCTGTTCGGGCGAGTGTTTGTTCTGTATGTGGTGTTTCCTGCATGACTCATTTTTGTACTTTTAGTGTGCAAATGCAGTTTTTGAAGGTGCATCTATTGAGTGGGTTAAGGTCTAGGTAAAAACCATTCTCAAAAGGTAAAACACAAATCTGTCTAATTACATGTATAATTGTAACGCAGATTGTTATAAAAGAAGTGTTGGCATATAGAGGATATTTGTTATTTTCGGTGGAAGATCGAAATTTATTTCATCGAGTGAACATCAGACGGTATATTTTCACGAGTAGCGAAGCCAGGAGTGAAAACATTACTGTCTGGTGTTCACGAGATGAAACAAATTTCGATTTTCCATCGAAAATAACAAATATTATATTTATTTCCTGCTTTTATTCAACTGTATAAAAAAAAAATTCCAACGGTTTTATGACCTAACGAAATCGAAAGTACAATTCGCTCCCCGTGGGGAGCCCCAGTGATAGACCGTACTTCACATGTCGCTTCACGACAGAAAATATAGTTCTATATAATCGTCTAAGAAAATGTCCATAAAAATATATTTTATAAGTTCAAAATGATTAACACAAAGGAGTTATATTGACTTCTTTTTGTATATCTGATAACAAAACTAAAAGAAAACTTTGTTGGTATTACTGCGCGTCATTTTGACGACACAAATCATATGTATTACTGTCGTGTCCGGCAATCTTGCGCATCCCATCATCTTGCGCACTAGTATATTTGGTCGTTAGTTTACGGTCATGGATGAGAATTTCAACAAACTGAATAATTCGGACTTACTCTGAACTCAACTTATACATTGATTCCAACTTTAACTAAATGAAATAGAACCTTCATGTTAGTATACACATGCATCTGTTTAGCTGTATCTATTTAGTAGGATCAGGTCAATGTCAAAGACCCCCTTCAATATCAAAGTTAGTGTACAAATGCAGTTTTTAAAGATTCATCTATTGAGTTATTTTCACCCGTCTAAGACTGTATTGATAAAATACTTAAGTATAGCTGAGTCTACTTAGCTAAGCATACTTTGGAACAGGCCAGTGTTTAGATATCTTATAACTATGTTTTATAGGACATAAGTATAACCGTAAAACCTCAGTAACTAATTTTTGACGCTTGTACCTCATATTGTTTGCATAGCATATGTGTATGTGCAAAACTCTACCTCAAAACCTTTGCTTATAGTATTGATGGTATGTGTATCTATAGCGTACCTCAGACAGAGGTTCACAATCGACCCCAGACTATTTGTATGTTAACCCTTTCCTCCGTGAATACGCCTTACTACGCCTTCGCAACTGGAGAAGACCCAGACCAGATTGGTTCGGTAGGAACTGTCAGTTCAGGGTCTAATCTGTTTGCATAGGATAAATAATATGCTTTGTGCTTCATATGTTGTATTCTTGTGCATATTAAACAGCCGCATTTTGGTGGGGTTTTTTTTGTCCTGTTTGTTTTCTGTTAGCAAATTCAACCTTGGCTCCAACATTTGAACTATATGAAATAGAAACTTTTGTGTTAGTGTACACATGCATCTGTTAAAGCTGTATCTATTTAGGAGGATCAGGTCAATGGCAAAATCATCCTTTACGATTAACGTGTACAAATGCGGTTTTTAAAGATGTATATATTGAGTGGAGTCAGGTCTAGGTGGCAATCACTCTTTGTGAGAAAAGATCAATACTTGCAAAAACAGTATAATATTGGCTTTTGCCTTTTAGCTGTATATAGATGCTAAAATTTTGGGATGTCCATGATATAACACACAGTAAGTTCGCCTTACCAGAATGTGTAGGTAGATTAGATTTCCAATGGTGATGAATAGAAAATAGTCTGCACAGATTATTAGAGAAAAACTATTTTGTTTCAAACACTTGTAGTTGAGATACTTTAGAAACAATTTTCTTCAAAAGTGTTTGTATTCTGAAAATTGGTATTGTAGTGTAAATGATTGTAGGTGTAAAGGCGTTGGTATTTGAGAATTCGTATCTATTAAGAGGGTATAAAATATTGTGTAGGAATAAAATATTTCATTTAGATTTATTCATTTTATTAAGTGATTTTCCTCTGTCTAAGACTGTATTCATAAAAATAGAAACTCAGTCGTTTTAGCTAAGCATACTTTTGAACCGTCCAGTGTTTAGATATCTTATGACTGTGTTTCATAATACTTCTGTAACTGATGTTTGACGCTTGTACCTCGTAATGTTTGCACAACATTTATGTATGTCTTTAAAAGAAAATCTATCTCAGAACGCCTGCGTTTAGTATTAATGGTATATTTATCTATAACGTACCAATCGGAGAAGACCCAGATCAGGCTGGTTATGTTAACTGTATGCCAACTGGAGTCCGTCAAACGGAAGAGTTAATTTAAGAGGAATGAAAACCTTCGAGGAGTCTTAATCAGACTGTATGTGTTACGTCTGATCTATTATACCATCGGTAGATTGGTGGTTTTACCCGATTGTACTGATCTCGTAACAATGCAATTTGCTCTGTAAATGGGGAAAACTCCTGGATATTTCGCCACCTGTAATTAGCTGGACATCGCGATATGACTGAAATATTTTTTTAATTCCCGCCCTGTGGTATAATGAAAAACAAATATCTTAAAAAATAAAATCCCGTATACAATAGTAATATTGGTTATGGTAATCGATCTATAAATATGACATAAATCGGGATTTTTATTTCACGGTGGATAATTTAACAGGGGTTTATTTTTTTTTATCAGATATCAATTCTGCAGTCCCGACAACGTTAGATTACGAGTAACTACCACAAAATAGTGAGTTTTATGAGTGACACTCTAGAAACGTCAGCAAGGTCAGGAAGTAAAGTATTTTGGCGGAACAGGGTTTAAAAACAGTATGAGCCAATAACAATGACGCAATCCTTTTAAAGCTGTCCATCTAGTGGTAGGCTAGTACTCAATGTAAGTGAAGAACTAAAATAGATCTACATGTAACTGTTATTTGACTCTGAGCACTGAGTTTGTGTTGCATATCCAGACCAATCTCTTTGTCTAAAACACGACATTTTATAATGATAAACTTTGTTTTAAATCTTAGATTTAATGATTCTGTTCATTTGAAACAATGTGACAAACAATAAGCAAAATTCCAATCATGTTTTTGCATTTTATGGCTTTTACTGTTTGCTAAACTGTATGGTCTCCATTTATAGGTTATGTATAAAACGTCGACGGTAAAAGTACCGACCCGTATCAGAATTACAAATAGCTAAATGTTAATAATATTTTCATAGAAATTTACAACCAAGCGACAAGTAAACTTCTTAAGGTCATAATACACCATGAACAGTTAGATTCTCGATTGATTTAACCCATACCCTCATATTGACGCTTTTTGACGCCTATATGTAAAAGTCTCTTTTTGAAACCATTTTGATCTAACATTTGCTCCTTTGGAATTCAATTCAAAATGAGCAAATGCTCTATTTATCACAATGGTTTCCAAACTACACAGTTCTATTTTTGTGACACCTGCCGAGAGGCAGTGTGTCACTTAGGGGTGACTTTTCCGTCGTCTGTCTGTCTTTCTGTCTGTCTGTCCGTCCGTCCGTCCGTCCGTCAAACTTTCTTTTTTGGTTGTCATTTCTAAACTAATCTTTATAGAGCTTTCAAATTTCACACATGGAATAAGTATGATGAGAGAAAGTGTCATGCACAAGGGCCATAACTCTAGCATCAATATTTTTGGAGTTATTTTCCTTTTTCATATTTTCTTGTCCGGGCAATAACTCTTTCTCTACTGATTCAATTGATTTCAAACTTCACATATGGAACACGCATGATGAGAGGAAGTGTCATACACAAGGGCCATAACTCTAGCATCAATATTTTTTATATTCCCCTTTTTCGTATTTTCTTGTCCGCTCACTGCTAACAGATGACACATGTGTTCCTCTGAACACTCTTGTTTCTTTTCTCTAGTAAATTTGCCCCTTTTCAATAGATTTATTCAAAGAGGTTAGATCTCAAAATTGCCTATGAGGTAATGCGTTAATTTTGCAACATAACAGTCTCATGTTTTTGTTGTTGTTGAATGATTTCCAGATTAATGCTTGTTCAACTCTTACGCTGATATTGGCGAATGGCAAATATTTAACTCATTACCTCATAAGCTATTTTAGATCCAACCTCTTTGAATAAATCTACCGAAAAGGGGCATTTATTAGAGAAAAGGAAACTTTTAGAATTGCGTTAGAAACGGTCCAATTGTGATATATTTATCACAATGGTTTCAAACGCTGATTTTTACATAGGCGTCAAAATGCGTCGATATGAGAGAATGGGTTAATCACCTTTGCAAATATTTTGAATCCATATGAAACGCGAAATTATTTGTTTCTGTTTTCGTTTTACAAGTGCCCCGCCTTGCATCAAAATGGTCAGCAAATGAATAGCGTTTTTCAGCACCGTCCTTGTTTTACCATAACCTTATTCAACTAACCACGGTCTGATTCTCATTAGCAAACAGCCTGGGTCCAGATGCGACCAGATGAATATTCAGTAGGTAGTGAAATTTGGAATAAACATAGAACATAGTTAACTAGGCCAAGGGCCCATAATCGAACCCCCCCCCCCCCCTTAGCGGGATTTGGTACACCTATATTTTCTTAAAGCTTAGGGTATATGTTAACAAGTTCCGGTTGTTGGACAAGTATTGGATGCTGGATAAGCAAACGGTCAGCACGTTTCTATGGCAACCGCCAACATTTCGAAGTTTCAGCATTAGCGTCATTAAGATGCAAAAACATAATTTATTTTGTTATAAAACATCCAAAATAGTTTTAAAATAATATCAATATATTTATCACATGTCAGGAGTCTTTTATTCATAATTTTCTCATTTGCATATTCATGAATATTAATGAGAATCTGAAACAAACTGCTTAAATTGTTAAAAATGACCTTATTTAGCAAACAAGTATGTTATGATTATTCATTTTTCATATTAAAAGGTTTCAAATGGCACATAAATGTTGTCAGGTCATTTATTTATTCCTTTTCTGTTCCATAGATACACAGTATTGAGTCAGTATAGCAAAGAAAGTGGGTGAGGTAAAATGACCCCACAAAATGTAAAAAATGCTATTTAGTCAATAAGTGGTTTTAAGATGAATGACAAAATAAATTTGCACATGATAATTACAACAACGTTCTCTACGCACAAAATTGTTCCAGTTTGAGAACAAACTGCTATCTTGCTCATTTGCATATTCATGAATATTAATGAGAATCTAAAAAATGCTTAAATTTTTAAAAAATGACCTTATTTAACAAACGAGAATGTTATGTTTAATCATTTTTCACATTAAAAGGTTTCAAATGACACATAAATGCTGTCAGGTCATTTATTTATTCATTTTGTGGTCCATAGATACACAGTATTTCTTCGGTATGGCAAAGAAAGTGGGTGGGGAAAACGACCCCCAAAAATTTAAAAAATGCTATTTGTCAATAAGTGGTTTTAAGATAAATGACAAAGTAAATTTGCTTATGATGATTACAACAACGTTCTCTATGCACAAAGTTGTCGCAGTTTGAGAACAAACTACAATTGTGCTCATTTGCATATTCAGGTCATTTATTTATTCATTTTCAGTTCCGTAGATACACAGTATTGATTCAGTATAGCAAAGAAAGTCTGCACCCAATCCTATCCGACCTTCCATTCTTGTGAACGCCAGACTGCTTCACTTTGTCGCAGCTTGGCGCAATATCACACAGGAACCTTGGACCCTCTCTATTAGGCAGGCTATCATACCCCTCTGGTTCGGCAGCCTCCTATTTCCATAGTCCCTATTCATCAGTCGTCGGATCATGCGAACACACCGGACTCTGGATCCTGGCTTCTCGCAAAAGGGGCAGTAGAAAGGGTACTGAACGAGAATTCGGCGGGCTTTTACAGCCGTCTATTTCAAGTTAAAAAACATGGCGCAATTTGACCAATCATCAACCTTTCTACTGTAAACAAGTATGTCGAATTTTTCAAGATGGAGACCATCGCTTCCATTCGGCTGGCTATCAAACCAGACCAATGGGGCATTTCAATGGATTTCTCGGATGCATATTTTCATCTCCCAATTTACCCAGCAGACAGATACCAATTGCGCTTCTGTCTTGGGTACTGTTTACTAGTCCCGGAAATTGCCCTTTGGCCTCATTACGGCCCCAGAGATTTCACCAAACCCATGTGGGTCGTAGCGGCCTATCACCATCAGATTGGTGCCACTCTGATTCAGTACGCCGACAATTGGCTGCTTCGTCATTCTCTTCTTCTTAACCTCCATTACAGCTGGGAGGTATTGTCTCAGTTGGAACTAGTACTGAATCCGGAGAAATCGGATCTCATCCCCTTGAAATATTTCATCTTTGTGGGACTGAATTTCCTTACGGACTCCAACACGATCAGGATCTCTCCCACAACGGGTAGTGGATATCCTGCGTCTGTTATCTCTTTTCGGTCAGAAGGGCCACTGCTCAGAAGAAGGTCCTATGAGCTCAGTCTCAGTCCTATCCACTTTCTGGGCATATTTCAATCACGCCCCGTTGAATGAGATCCTTAGGGCTGCTTTCTGGAAGAATAGCTCTACCTTTTCTTCCTTTTATCTGCACCCTTTTGCATCCTCACAGAACAAACTACTGGTACATTCTCTAGGTCTGCTTGTGGCCTCTCAAACAGTGGTACAGCTAGCACTTTTCTAATGGCATCGGTGCGACCTTTTTGGAAAATTATTATTCAAAAGAATCTACTAGCATCAGCACTTCTGAGATAACTGCCCTAGAATCACTTGACAAATAACAAAACAAAGTGCAGTAATAGGAAATAGTTTATGAGCACATTAAATAATACATGTACAATTACAGTATAGAAATGATAAATATGTTATGAAATTGTTTTATGTTGCAGATATTATCTAAACTAGAAAACTGACTTGGTCAGAGAGGGTCATGCAGATGATCTTTTGTCGAATATGGCATTTTTAATAAATCAAGGGCAGATAACTCTGGACATGATGATCTCATTCAACCCAAAAACTGTAGGTGTCTTCCTCTCCTAATACTAAGCATATGCCCTTAATATGAACCAAATATGTGAAGTACTGTTTTGAGTTATCACATCAGATCAAGTGTTGACAAAAGATTATGACATTTTGGATGAATCAAGGGCAGATAAATCTAGATATAATGAGCTGATTCAACTCAAAAACTATAAGCCTGTTCCTCTGGTAATACTAAGCATATGCCCTTAATATGAAACCAATATGTGAAGTACTGTTTGAGTAATCGCTTCACATCAAAAGTGTTGACAAAATTTAATGGTAATTTTTATGAATCAAGGGCAGATAACTGTTTGACAATTTGGATGAATCATGGGCAGATAAATCTAGACATAGTGATCTGATTCAACCCCAAAACTATAGGCATCTTCCTCTGGTGATACTAAGCATATGTCCTTAATATGAAACCAATATGTGAAGTACTGTTTTGAATTATCGCGTCACATCAAGTGTTAACGGACGGACGGAGGGACGAACGGACGGACGGACGGACAGACAGACGGACAGAAAATGTGATTCCTATAGGGCTCCTGCATTTTCAATGCAGGACCCTAATGATTATACATTGTATTCAGTGCCTTATGCAAAATGTTTCTCCATATATAACTGAAAAAAATAGCCTGTTGTACGTATATAAAGGCTAAGTCGTTTCTTTTTTACATTTACAAGGGAGATAATTCTTGCTGTTTTCAGTTCAAAGTAATCTTTTCTTTTTCAAATATGTTGATCGACATAAAATATAATAATTTTAAGTAATGTGGTTTGACTCCATAATCTCTTGTATACAAAAACATAAAAACGTAATATTACGAATTCAGGGGCAGATAATCAATCGCATACTGTAAGCTTAATCAGCGTCCATATAACATCCAACAAGTGACATTCGATGGAGGATATATTAAGCTTTACAGTGATATAGGTGTCATAAAATCCCGCTATGGGAGGGGGGATCTAGGGTACAGCTGGCCCTTAGTCTAAACTCTCTTACTGCCAAATTTTGTCATCTGCAAACTTTGTCGTTTGCTAGGATTTTCAGTTATGTTTTCTTCATTTTTGTTTTCAAAAACAGTCACAGTAACTAACAGATTGGATCCTGATATGGCACCGAGTTACTCTGCGTCTCACCATGATCTAAACTGTTTGCATTCACGTAATTACAAATGCGACACTGGCAGCGAAAGAGTTAATACATCTATGGAGGCTAAATATGGTGTTCTATATGAGCATGTGGTTGCGTACTGCAGAAAAAAACGGTATACAGAAAGCTTCTGTAACTCTGTGTCTTTCTTTCGTCCTGCATTAAACTACAAAGGCTTAGACGTGTTATACCTTAACCTTTTCGGTGCCAAATTTCTAATTGTCGTCTGCAAACCAATTTTTAAAATAATGATTCGGTAAAATAAGGAAATGAGATAAATAAATGCAAATTTCAAAGCAATAAAGCACAAATATAGTTTGAGACAAAAAGTGTAGTCCCTGATCAGACGCCGCCTTTTCTAGGCGGCGTCTGATCTGGGACTGTACTATTTGTCGTGGTGCATTTTTTCGACATTGGCGGTGAAAGGGTTAAGTGATTGCTTTAGAAATGGTTTATTGAAGTTTCTATCTTTCTTTGTTAAAGCCTCTCGTACTACTTTCTTAAAAACGTAGAATGGCAGGACCATTATTATTAGGTATTTGCGGAAACGGGTTTTCTGGTTTTAACAGAAATTTTGAGTACGTGGTTACAGTAGATACTGTTTATGTAAGCGGTTTAACCCTTTCATCGCCAATGTCACAAAAAATGCACCGCGACAAATAGATCAGACGCCGCTTTTGTCTCAAACTCTATTTCTATATTTGCGCTTTATTCCTTTGAAATTTGCTTTTATTTATCTTGTTTCCTTAAATTTTACCGAATGATTTAACAAAGTTGGATTGCAAACGACAATTAGAAATTTGGCGTCGAAGGGGTTAATTATTTACCTAATAAATATTAATATAACAATTAACGTTTGTATGTATGTATATTAGATAAATAATATGACTGCATTATCAACAATGCGATATTTTACGTTGACAAAAACTGTAGAATCAGATCTAAATTATTTCATGAGCAAACAGCAGACCTTGATTAGATGCCTGCTGGTGTCCTTTCCGTTTGTAAAGACGTGAAAGGCATCTCTATCTGATAATTATGCTTTGTTTTCCAGAAAGCACAGTCTAACAGTTAGTGAGAGACTATTGTGGAGTGATCATGACGCAACTGAAGAGGTAAAAAAGTACAGTAAAACCTGTCTATAACGACCACTAAATTGTGTTTTAAAATTGGTTGGTATTTAGGGCAGGTGGCTGCTTAAAGCAATGTGAAAGTAAAACAGAATGCTCCAACATTCACCTTGCTTTAAGCAGCCACCTGCCTTTAACACAATATTATTGATGTAATTTAGTGGCCGTTATAGAGAGGTGTAACTGTAGTACAGTAAAGCCTGTCTTAAGCGGACATTAATTTATTGAACATAGTAGAATCTAATGTTAAAAAAGTGTGGTTGTTTAATACAGTGCAAAAGTAATGCAGAAAGCTCCTATAGGAGCTTTTTGCATTATTTTTTTATCTGCAGTCAGCTACCATCTACCTTACGAACCCATCATTATACATCTTTTTGATGGCTGCTAAAGACAGGTTCTACTGTTAAGCAATTTTCAGATTTAGAACTGCTATATTAGCCAAGCTGCTAGAACCTGGTTTGGAAAACATGCACAAATGTGATTATTAGTCCCCCACCGGTTACCGGTTGGGGGACTATAGGTTTGCTCGATTCCGTCCGTCCGTCTGTCCGTCCGTCCGTCCGTCTGTCACGCTTCGTGTCCGGGCCATATCTCCTACAAAGTTAAGCCAAATTCATTTTAACTTCACACATTGAAGAAGCATGATGAGGGCTAGTGTCATGCACAAGGACCATAACTCTAGCATCAATATTTTTGGAGTTATTCCCCTTTTACATATTTTTTGTCCGTACAATAACTCTTTATCTACTGGTTCAATTGATTTGAAACTTCACATATGGAACAATCATGATGAGGGGTAGTGTCATACACAAGGGTCATAACTCTAGCATCGATATTTTTGCAGTTCTTCCCCTTTTTCATATTTTCTTGACAGTCCGTCTGTCACGCTTCGTGTCCGGGCAATATCTCCTACAAAGTTAGACCAAATTCATTATAACTTCAAACATTGAAGAAGCATGATGAGGGCTAGTGTCATGCACAAGGGCCATAACTCTAGCATCAATATTTTTGGAGTTATTCCCCTTTTTCATATTTTTTGTCCGTACAATAACTCTTTATCTACTGGTTCAATTGATTTGAAACTTCAAATATGGAACAAGCATGATGAGGGGTAATGTCATGCACAAGGGCCATAACTCTGGCATCTATATTTTTGGAGTTATTCCCCTTTTCATATTTTCTTGTCCAGTTAATAACTCTTTATGTACTGGTTCAATTGATTTGAAACTTCTCATATGGAACAAGCATGATGAGGTGTAGTGTCATGCACAAGGGCAATAACTCTAGCATCAATATTTTTGGAGTTACTCCCCTTTTTCATATTTTCTTGTCGGGACAATAACTTTTTATTTACTGATCCAATGTATGAAAAAGTAGGTACTAATACCATTCAGGTGGTCATGTATATACCATGGTCAACCACACCATGGGTGGGTGGGGTGGGGAGAGTGGAGGGTTTTTTTCAGTCCGGTGGGGGGGCTCATGTCTTGCATAGCAATACAACATGCCCTTGTTTAAAAATAGTTTAAGAAGGTGACTGTTACATTTGAATGGATCAAGATCAACTTATTGGGTCTGTTTGAAAAGGAATTAAAAGGGGTATAAATGAAGCAAAAGGTTAACCCTTCTCTTGCTATTCACGTCAATATACCTACCTGTAAATAGTGAAGACCCAGATGAGACAGTTCCTGCAGGAGCTGTCTCATCAGGGTATGCACTATTTACAAGTCGATTGTGCAACCAGTGCATTCCCCAGCAGTGATTGCACAGCGAAATACTTGTACACAGTGGAGATAGCCTATATGTAATTATACAACAGGGCATGGGTAAAGAAGGAGAAATGTGTTTTAAAATTCAGCAAAAGAAGGGTTAAAACAATTTGAAAAATTTTGGCATATCACATATATATCTCCCTGAAGATATAATCACACAAACCAAGTAACAAAATGCAACTATGTCAGATGTCAACCAACGATAAAACCCCTCTAAACCGGAATTCTAGTAGAGAAGAATTTAGATACTTTTAGGCAGGAAGCTGCTTAATGCAGGGTGAACGTCACACAAAAAGCCCCTAGAGGAGCTTTCTGTGTGACTTTCACCCTGCATTAAGCTGCCGCCTGTTTCAATGACCGATATTTATGCTAAATTTAACGTCCGGTTTAGAGGGGTTTCACTAAAGTAAAACTGCATGTAAAATAAGAATACTGCTTAAACTGGTTCACGTCTTTTCACGATGATGCACGTTAGTTAACCCTTAAGATGCAGAATGCTCAAATGGACTATTCAAAAATTAAACAGGTCAAGCTTACGGTGAATATATGGGGATTTTTCTGTAGAAAAGTGTAGCATGACAAACAGTGCAGAACATGACGAACAGTGGCGTGGCTTCCTTTAGGCACGTGCCTACACATTGATAAAATATGTGAAAAGAATAAAAACGCTAAAAATGCAATAAGATGCAAAGTGTGTGTGTGTGTGTGGGGGGGTGTTAGGTATAGAGCACTATCAATATGATACTAGTGCAGACTTTGTGAAAGTAGCAGACGTAAGTTACCAACTCAGAAAATATAACCGAGCGGTCCTTTAGTGCCATGAAGATGATTAGCAAGAATGCCAGTGGGCACAATATACGCCCGTCGAGGCCTTGTTCAACATAAACAGAGGTTAACATAGTTGCTAAACGCAAATTCTAAGTCCAATTGTGCGACCCTGACCTTTGATATACATGTACATATCGGGACACACCCATGCTGCTGTAGCATATCCAGATAAACATTGTGGTGTAATTTGAGAAGGATCCACCAAGCAGAACTTGAGTTAAAGATGTTACAGACGGACATACAGACGGACGGACAGACAGTGCCTTTCCATAGTAGGTCCCGTTTTGTCAAACGGGCGTATAAAAACTATCTACATACCACAATGGGAATGGATAGACCGTCTGGCTTGGCCGGGGTACGGACAAAACCCACTAGGACGTAACCCCACTAGGACGTAACCTCATAGGACAATACCCCATAGGACACAAACCCACTGCCAAATGTGTCAAGGCGGACAAAACCCCACATGTTAACATAATTGGGTTATAAATTCTGAAGGGAGGTGATCCCCTGAGAGCAAATATTGCAACACAAAAAGAGAAAATTGCAGACTCGGTTTTTATTGAGTCTGTTCATGAACAGTAATTGAAAGTGCAACACTGCTCACGCCCCTAGCACCGGCTTAAGCGGTATTCAATTTTCAGAACAAGAAGTATGAAATTCATGATCTCAAAGGATCAGAAGGTATAATCAACTTTTAGATAATTTGAAGAAGAAACACTCAATCAGCATATAAATTCAAAGCAAGATCTTTACATTTTCAAATTTAAAGTTACAATCTGCAAATAACAAAATAGAAGTTAAAGCATATTTAAAATTAGGTCAAAATTATGACATAAATGAAGAATGCAGTCATAGTTAATGACCTTCGTTTACTTTTAAATCAACTTTTAGATAATTTGAAGAAGAAACACTCAATCAGAATATAAATTCAAAGCAAGATCTTTACATTTTCAACTTATATTTACAATCTGCAAATAAAAATAGAAGTTAAAGCATATTTAAAATTAGGTCAAAATTATGAATAAATTAAGAATGCATTCATAGTTAATTAGCTTTAGTTTAATTTTACTTTTTACTTTTAATTGAATTGTTGTTTTAGCGGTATCAATGTTCAATAGTCATAATTATATATTAAATTCAGTTAAAGAGGATTACACTAAACTACTGATTGAATGTGTGATGTGTTTTTAGATGTATCAAAGTTAATTATACATACAATTAATTAAACATGATTATACATGGCATTGTACTGAAAACTTTGATACAGCAAATTCTTTTATTAATGATTTCACACCTAATTCTCTTTAAAGTATTTAAATTCGCATCTTTCTTCTTTAATGACAAATACTTTACTCACTGTGATAGTCATTAAAAGCTTGATTGGTTGGATAGTCTTTAAATTTCACACCTTTCTTATTTAATCATGAAAGTTTGTTTTCACATTGACTTTAATCTTGTACCCAATAAATTAGCAAAGGTGGTTAGGAGGAATAATTATATGTAATATAATACTTGCATTATTTGTTATCAATCCGTTTTTGATAATCCCAGCATCAAAGTATGCATACAGTCAAACTGATGCAAACATGGTTGAGCCAGATCATAAAATTGTGAAAATGATTTGGGTCTACCCTGTTTGTAAGTTAAGAAAAGGAATCAGTTATTGTGGTTATATTATAATAGTTTATATGCAATATGTGCTAATATTATTACATTATCCATATCTATTGAATCTATATTAAGTGTACCAATGCAAACATGGTTGAGCCAGATCATAAAATTGTG
>OY755246.1:37523247-37586654 GCA_963576725.1 Azorinus chamasolen | reverse complement strand
AACCCCGGGGGAATTAATTTGAAGCAATACAAGATCTTATACTTAATGAAATAGCCCTTATATCTCGCAATTGAATCTTATACAAAGCTATAGATAAAGGTGCGTACCCAAATACTGAAATCCTCATTTCTCCACCAAACTCTATACTGTGACCACTCTTCGAGACGATTCTAAAGAGTAGTCACAGTGAAGGGTTTGGTGGAAAAATAAAGGAGCTATTATTGAAAATGTATACATTTACGCATCTTATCTGGACCTCTTACTTATATTTCAAAGAGTACATTGAACCATTTGTCTGCTAAGCGCTGCCTGACAGGCATTTGCGAACAGTTTGGACCCAGATGAACCACCGGGACGGGACACTCGGCGTCTCATCTGGACCCAAGATGGCTGACACTCTTATCATTGGTTTCTCAAAAACTTGAACGAAACGGAAGTAATTATGTCCCGAAAACGAATTAGGTTCGGGACATAATGCGTTTACTCAGTTTCATCTTACAATTGTTATAAATCTTCTTCCGCCGCCGTGAACTTGTCCGACACATTTCCCGGTAAGTAATTGTTAGATCCCAATGAAACTTCACATAAACATGGCTGGTTATGTGCAGATGTGCATTTGCTGAAATTGGTATGAATTGGGGGTGCATTTGGGTATCCGTAACTCATGGTAATGAAATGGTGGCATCTGATTGATCAATATTTAGATAAATGGTTAGTAGGGTTATATGGGTACCCCAAACTTAATTACAGGTGTTTCAAAGGTTTGGTTGCCATGTTAACTCAGTGATGGCATGTGATTCGAGAGCAGTTTGATATTTTGCTCATTCCGATAAAATTATATCATTCATAAAATCTTCAATTCAGAACTGCCACTAGGATACCCAGGAATGCCAATTGTATCTGGGTATAACTCTGTTACTGAAGGCATATCTGAATACATTGATAATAATTATCTTAAAGTCGCACATGGAGTCCCTGTCATCATATTAAATACTCATCTGACTTCATTAAAAAGCTGAAATTTCTGCCTAATGTTTCCCACAATGCATTTTCGTTACTATGGATGTCTCATCATTGTACACTAATGTTCCGCATGAGGATGGAATAGAGGCTTGCCGTGATTATTTGAATGATTCTCGTAATGATAAATGCAATCATCCTAATCATATCCTTAATAATGCTTTAGCTAAGGCATCAGTTTTGTCAGCTGAAGAAGCTATGATATGTCACAAGCAGAATACAAATGACATCATCCCCTTTGTTTGTGTATACAACCCATCTCTACCAAACATTGGTCAGATCCTTAATAAGTACTGGTAGGGGCTTTTTGAAATATTTGAGAAAAGTAGTGTACGCAACCTGGCCAAATACAAACCAGTTATTGCCTACAAGCGACCTACAAATGATATTCTTGTTCACAGTAGCCTTACTATACAAAATACACATGGGTGTGTTCTTATATGTAACAGAACACGGTGTTCTCATTGTGCAAGTATCACTGAATCTGCAGAATTCACCAGCTTTCAAAATTTAAAAACATTTCATGTTAGACAAAATCTTAACTGCATGTCTGAAAATGTTATTTATTTAATCACATTCAAAAATGTAAATTGCAGTATATGGGACAGACACATTAAAAGTGTTCACAAAGAATGAACAGTCATAAATTGGACATTAGGCACCATCCTAATACTCTTACAAATGTTTCAGAACATTTCAATTCTGAAAACCATACTGTGAATGACTTCTCTTTCATGCCTATTGACATGGTGAAAAATGACTGGTCTAGACTAATGAAAGAGACTCGTTGGATCCCAACACTTAATACAGTCTGGCCTAATGGCATGAATGCTATAATATCATTTTAGTTATATTTGTATACAGATTCTTCCTAATGTAATTTTACAGGCCAGTTAGTTTTTCTTGCCAGTATTTATATGTTTTGATTTACCTATACATGTATACAAATCAAGGTAATGGACATTCGTGAAATTACATACGCTTGTATACATATTCATGAGCGGAAGGGTTAATCATAAAGGAGGGGGCATACAGTAAAACCTCTCTATAACGGTCACTAACTTGTGTTTATTTGTTGGTATTTAGGGCAGGTGGCTGCTTAAAGCAAGGTGAAAGTTAAACAACGCTCCAATACTTGATGTAATATAGTGGTCGTTATAGAGCGGTTTTACTGTATTTGTTTTAGTCTCTTGTTGCACTTGATATGTAAAGATATACCATGCATTTCAACATTATACGGCAATAGATGCGACTACATGTATATTGTAACTGCGAAAGTCTTGGTGGGGTAGATTGTTGAATTTCATGCTTGCTGTATCCGAGTTCGAAGCTGTTGTTTCCGAATTCGATAGGGGCATCATCATCTGTAAAGCTGGGCACCTAAGATGTTTATTGAAGTTTGCCCTAGTATCAATCAGTTCAAGTACCCTGACAAAATAGCACAAGTTTCTAAATTTCAATCTTCTCGGGCCGTGACAACTTGCACAAATAATGCATACACCAGGGTAAAAAATTATATTTTGGTCCGTAGCATAGACCCGGGTGTGTTCAATCAATCATTACTAACAGTAACAGTTGCAGTTTTATGGAACCATTCGCCAATTTTAAGACCGAAATGTTGCGATTGTAACTCAGTAATCGCAACATTTCGGTTTAAAAATGAGCAAACGGTAGCATAAAATTGCAACGGCCTCTGTTAACTGAATGCATGGCTGTTAACATGCAACAGCATGCATGTAGTTAAAGCTTGTTAACCTATTCCCTAATCTTGACAGATAGATTTATTTCGGTTAAAAGTGTACAGAACATAGCAAAACACAATTAAGACAACATAAACAAGCCATGTAATGCGCACTGGAAACCAAGGATAATAAAAGAAAGGAAAATATTTTCCTTTTTCCAGGGTGGCCCTTAATACCACAATGCCACCTAATTTTGACGCCTTTTGATGCCTCTGTAAAAGTCTTTTTTTCATAAATGCTCTATTTATCACAATGGCTTCAAAACTACACATTTCTAAAAGTTTACTTTTCTCTTGTAAAGACTCCTTTTTTAAACTATTTTGAGAAATAGAGGGTTTACTCCATTGGAGCAAATGCTCTATTTATCACAATGGTTCTAAAACAAATCCTTTTTTTCTAGTAATTGCTCATTTTCAGTAGCTGTATTAGAGGTTGAGTCTAAAAATAGCCTATGAGGGAATGGGTTAACATGGCGCGTACTGCATCAGCTTCTTTCGATTTCCCAAAGCTCTATAATTAAGTATTTCCCTACGTACCTGTTAGTTGCCTTGGCACGTCAACCGGTCGAGTCCAATATTACATTAACCTTTAAACTGCTAAGAAAATCATCTGTACACGGCTTTTCACCCACTGCATTTTCAAAAATCAAGCTAAAATCAGTTTGTCTACCAAATGCAACCATTTCATCAAGTAAATTGGATCCTGATAAGACGCAGATTTACTTGGCGTCTTATCAGGATCCAAATGTTTGCATAGATAATAACCCATCCGCCTTGCAACAGGATAAAGGTTTAAGTTCTGAACTATTCATCCGCTATCCGCAAACCAGACTCGCATTTTCAAATAGCTGGGATCAAGACGATATACAGACTAGGTCGACGTTTCATCGGGATCCATGCTGTTTGACACTCGTTCAGTCGTAGTTCTAGAGCTTGCTCGAATCGGAAGTAATGCACATTCCCCCGGATCCAGATTTGAGCAGTCATTGTTCTCACAGCGATCTTAAGGAGTTAATCTTCTCGCCACCATGTTCAAGACATCCACAAACTGTTTATGTTTGCGTCAATCAATTGGTTTGCACTTGTACTTTTGTTTCTCGTAACGCCTCTAAGAGTTTAATGGCCGTTGCAGTTTTGTTTATGTCTTCGAAAAGTGATGATTTTGCCAGGATGTTAGCCCTGGAGCACTTTGTAAACTACTAGCAAAACAAAATAGTTTGCTTCAATTATCGACGAAAGTTTCCGACGAACATTTCCCGACGAACTTCGATAAGCATTTCTCTTTAACGCTTTGCTCCATTAATACGCCTTTCTACCTCTCTGTAGGAGCCGCCTGACCAGGGTCTGCACTGTTTGAATATGAAATATTATATAGTATAGCCAAAACTTTCTGTGTTCATGAGTCATAATAAAAAATAATCAAATTATTATTCATGATGTCATCATTTTTACATGGATATTCCTGGAGTAAATGGGTAACCCTTTATCTCATAAGTATACACGCAATACTCCACCCATAATGCATAATTTATATTAACCCTTCGGCGCAAAATTTCTAAGTGTCGTCTGCAAAACAATTTTGTTATATCATTCGGTAAAATAAGGGAATGAGATAAATAAGCTCAAAGGAACAAAGCACAGATATTGAACTATAATTTGAGACAAAAAGTGAAGTCCCTGATCAGACGCCGCCATGAAAAGGGCGGCATCTGATATGGGACTGCACTATTTGTCGTGGTGCATTTATGCGACATCGGTGGTGAAAGGATAATACAATTACAGTAGGACCTGCCTTAAGCGGCCATCAAAAGAGATCTAATTATACGTCTCTAAAGGCATGTTGTTACTTAATACAGGTCAAAAGTAATGCAGAAAGCTACAGGAACAACCGCCTTCTATGTTCAATAAATGAATGGCCGCATAAGACAGGTTCTACTTTATTGATACATGTACATGTATATCAAACAGGAGTAAAATATAGGTAAACAGAGCAGACCCTGATCAGACTGTTCCTACAATGCGTCACAATATGTCTCTATCAAATGAAGGGTTATTCATTTCTTTTCAAAATTTCGCCCAGTTGTTTACAAAGAGTTAACCTTTTGTCTGCCTTTGTAAATAGCAGACCCACCCATACCGCTCCACTAGAAACCGTCTGATCAGGGTATGCTCGATTTGTTTATGAAAAGATGGATATGATTCTGCAATTTCTTTCATGAGCCAAAATAACCTTATTCTGACCTGAATGATTATTCCGTTATTAAAATATAGGTAATGACATTTCATATACACACGTAGTCATAATTTCTTATATGAATATCGATTGAATAAATGATTTATAGAAAACACCTGCATAAAACAGCTTTAACCCTTTACTCCTTAACTACGCCTTTCTACACCTTTGCAAACAGAGTAGACGCTGATCAGACGGCTCCTATAAGAACCGTCTAATCAGGGTCTGCTCTGTTTGCTTATGATATGATATAGATCTGATTCTACAGTTTCTGCCATGACCAAAATCCATGTCTCCATATGCTGTTTTAACAAATTTCATCTAACTAATATTCACGACGTCATTATTTATTACATGAATATTCATGGAGGAAAGGGATAAGGGTCGTTATTTCTAAATCAGCCCTTCACCTGATAGAGGTACCTTTTGACACCTTTGCAAACAGCGTAGACCCATATCAGACGACTTCTACAGGGTCTGCTATGTTTGCCTATGGAAGTTTATAGATGTGGTTGTACATGTTCTACCAGTACCAAAATAGCCTGTGTTCGTATGCAGTTATATAAACTCAGCTACTATCTGTACATACTGTGATTATTCTTCACACTAATTATTCTTCAGGTAAGGGGTTGGGCTATTGTATGTATTCTTAATTAACCTGTCGGCGGTTCCTTTGAATTATTTAACCTTTCCTTCATGAATATAAATGTAAGAAATAATGACATCATGAATATTGCATCGGTTTTTAAAATAGCATACGAACACGTGATATTATGGACATGGTTGAAACTGTAGAACCAGATCTATATAATTCCGTATGTAAACAGAGAAGACCCTGATCAGACGTTTGATCTTAGCTTACTCTGTCAAATGCGGGTTACGGGTTAATAGATCCATCCAAAATATATTTAACGTGTATTATACTGTAAAAATGTGCCAAACTCTGAACTAATACATTTTTTTACTCATTATCGATTATACGCAGGTCTGTCAGAAACTATTAACCGAGTGTATTAAACATCGAGTTACTCGGCATCTCATCTGGATACAAGATGTTTGCAAATATCAGTCAAGTAGCGTTATGCATTTCAAGGGTTTATTAGACCAGAGCACTCTAACTGATTGAAAAACACCCTCTGCTCAAACCATCAACAGCCTCCTTTGGAACAGTCAGACTTGCCTAACCAGTTACTCCATAAATGCATTTTTACGCATTTGCAAACAGAGTAGACCCAGATCAGACGGCTCCTATAGGAGCCGTCTGATCAGGGTCTGCTCTATTTGCTTATGGAATAATATAGATCTAATTCTTCAGTTTTTGCCAGGATCAAAACTTTTCGTGTTCTTATGCTATAGTAAATATTACGGTAATACATACACTTATTCATAAATATTCATGGAGTAAATGGTTAATACTTAAGAAACTACTGGAAGAGTGTCGAACAGCTTGACTCCACAAGTATGTATTCGCTTCTGATCTAGTTCCAACCCTTTTTGGCAAATGTTATCAGTTATCAGAATACAGGTTAAGGATAGGTATTTCGCTAATTCGAATTGCCACATAAACCAATTTGATCTAATTTCGTACACTAATTTAATGGGGGAAATGTAATGAAAATAAACTGAGGTTAATGTGTGCAAAACGCTAAATAACATTGAATGAACAGATACATCAGTACATCACTTCCCCTAATCTGTTACATATCAATAGAAATGTTTCCAGGTCTGTTACATATCACTGGAAATGGTCCCATTACAATGTTGTTATACAAAAACTATCATTCATCCTATTAACCACGACATGACTGATGTTTGCAAACTGCTAGGTTCCAGATGAAACGCCGAGTAACTCGGCGTCTCATCTAGATCCAAGCTGTTTGACACTCGATGCATCTCCTCCTTTTGCCTGTTAAATATCTGAAGATAATTATGTTCCCTGGACAAGGTTTTGTAACGCTTATCTTAACCCTATTAAAGTTTTATGACATGGCTCGCTTTTGCAAACAGCTTGGATCCTGATGAGACGCCGAGTAACTCGGCGTCTCATCAGGATCCAAGCTGTTTGACACTCGATTCATCACATCCCCTAGTCCATTGAATATCTGAAGATAAGTTTTGTAACGCTAACCATATCCTATTAACCCATTCCTTGATATTGACGACTTTTGACGACACTGTAAAAGTCACTTTGTGAACCATTGTGATAAATAGAGCATTTCGAGGGCTTGGTGCAAAACTATTCTAACTCCTTCACTTTGTGAAGGAGTTAGAATAGTTTTGCACCAAGCCCTCGATTTGCTCCTATAGGAGCAAATGCTTTATTTATTACAATGGTTTCAAACTACAACATTCTAAAAAATTTCCTTTTCTCTGGATAATTCTCCTTTTCGGTAGATTTATTCAAAGAGGTTGGGTCTAAAAGTAGCCTATAATGGTAATGGGTTAACCGTGACATGACTGGCTTTTGCAAACAGCTTGGATCCAGATGAGACGTCGAGTAACGCTTGGATCCAGATGAGACGCCGAGTAACTCGGTGTCTCAATAGGATCCAAGCTGTTTATCACTCGGTCAAACTATTCTGAAGAACTTGAACGAAACGGAAATGAATAAAAACTGCAGCACATAGAGTAAGAGCAGACATCTGTTCTGCACCTGGATAATGACAAAAAAAACCACCATATTACCCGCATGTAGTTTATTACAAATGTTACTTCGTTACTGACAGAGCTACAGATAAAGGTGCGTACCCATATATAATAAAATCGTCATTTCTCCACCAAACCATATACTGTGACCACTCGTTAGACTCGTCTCTTCGAGACGAGTCTAAAGAGGTGTCACAGTAAAATGTTTGATGGAGAAATAATTAATATATTCTTGAAAATGTTTAAATAACCATCTTATCTGGACCTCTCTTTACCTCTTCAATATACACCGAGCCGCAAAATAAACGCAGCAGTTAGAGAAACATATAATCCGAAACTAAACAGTTCAAATGATGAATGCACGTCAACCACCACAGAATAACGTTCAACAGTTTCGTCAGGCTCTTATCCAAGAGTTGAACAGGATTCTTCAGAACGATATCGCGAATGTAATTGGCTTCATTTGCTTGTATCCAGGTCAATAGAGGATACATGAGGTATTGCTAATGTGTGAAAATTGAACTTGTGGGTAATGAACTTTGACATAATGAAATCGGGGTTATTTGTTAATATATTTTAATGAAATTTAACCAGTATGTTGGTAAGGTACCAATAAATGAAAAAAGTCTTTATTCATCGTTTGAACTTTTTATTTTCGAATTATATGTGTTTCCCCAAACGTTGCGTTTATTTTGCGGTTCGGTGTACATACGGGAAAGGGTTAAGACAGGTTCTACTGTTTTCGTGACAGCAACCGTCTTATCTGGGATATACTCATGATGTAAAAACGCCTGCCATTGAAATAGAGGGTTACATCACTGACCTAAGTTTCATAGACAGAAATGAAAACATGTAGGTCAAATCTGGAAATTTCAAAACACGATCAGAGGGTTTAAACAGTTCGGATCCTAATAAAAACAGTTTTGTGTTGTTACATCAGTATACAAACTGCTAGGAAATGTTCTCTTGAATCTGCTCCTCTGCATACTACAATTTAACCTCGTAATGAACAAATAAAGTTAACTTAAATCCTCATCTATTACGTTTTTACATACATCTTATTTGGGGGGTTTCCCAGAAACCATTGGCCAATTGTCAACTATTTTGGATCCCAATGAGATACTCGGCATCTCATCAGGATCCAGACTGTTTGCAAATGCCATTCATGGTACACTTAGCATCAACATGTTTAGTTGATTATAACCATGTGTGAATTATTTAGCGTGTTCCAATGAACGAAACAGTATTACTTCAGAGTGTTCTGTATCAATACGCAACTTAACTATTATCATGTTGGGGGAAATTACGCCTGCTCAATCTTTGTTCTGGAGTAATTTTTACATACTTCCTATTCCTTTAGTGATTTTGAAAAATCACTAACGGAGTATTAAACAGCTTGGATTATGATATCTTAGGTGTCTTACCAGGGTCTACTCTGTTTGAAAAGGCAAGCGAAATCGCAATAAGGGATAATTACGATTATCTACGTCACAGTGTTTATAATTCCAAGAAATGATTTATTTGCATTCGATAAGAGAGCTGGTTTGATGTTCTGCTTGAAGTGCGGAATTTAAGTAAGAAACCATCCGCCAGAAATTATACAGTTACCAAGATACTGTCAACAAACGATCCGAAAAGCTGATTTAATGATGTAAACGCATCTTTATGTCTTTGAAAACGGAGTAGACCTATAGGAGCCGTCTGATCTGGGTCTACTGTTTGCAAATGCCTTAAAATGCGTATACATGTATATGAAGGGAAAGGTAAATTTCGTGAATACATGTATCCATGTAAGGAATAATGACATCATGGATAGTAATTTTTTACATGTATAATGACAAATGGACACATACAATTTTGCCCATGGCAGAAACGGTAGAGTCTGATATATTTAATTTCATAAACAAACAGAACAGACCCTGATCAGATGACAGAAACCGTCATATATCTTGTAAAGGTATTAAAACGCACGCCATTGGAATGAAAGTTTTACCGCACTGACCAAACTTTCATAGACAGAAATGAAAGCATGTTGGTCAAATCTGAAAATTTTAAAACCAGATCAGAAGGTTTAAACTGTGGATCCTACTGAAAAAAATTATGTTGTTGTATCAGTATACAAACTGCTAGGAAATATTCTCACACATTTGCTCCTCTGCGTACTACAGTTTAACCTCGTACAAAAATAAAGTTAGCTAAATCCCTAATCTGTTACATTGTTACTTACATCTTATTCGGGGGTTTCATAGAAACTATTGACAAAGTGTCAAATATTCTGGACCCTGATGAGACGCCAAGTTACTCGGGGTCTCATCAGGATCCAGGCTGTTTGCAAATGCGATTAATGGGGCACTTAGCATGAAACATGTTTGATTGTAACCATTCATGGTTGCAATCAATTAACCCATTCCCTCATAGGCTATTTATAGACCAGACCTCTTTGAATATATCTGCCGAAAAGGAGCATTTACTAGAGAAAAGGAAAATTTTAGAACTTGTAATTTTGAAACCATTGTGATAAATAGAGCATTTACAATGTTTATCACAATGGTTTCAGAAAGTGACTTTTACAGAGGCGTCAAAAGGCGTCAATATGAGGGAATGGGTTAAACATTCTAATGCTAAGTTCAAATGAGCGAAAGAGTATTACTCCGGCATGTTCTTTATCAATACGCCACTTATCTCTTATAATATTGGGGGAATAATGCCTGCCCAATATCTGTTCTTGAGCAATGTTACATACTTCTGATCCGTTTCATGATTTTAAACCACTGGCCGAATATCAAACAGCTAGGAACCTGATATCTTATGATCTCATTAGAGTCGCAGCTGTTTTAACAGGCAAGAGAGATCGCACTTTGCATAGTAAGGGGGTATTATTACGAGTATCTACGTCACGGTGTTTATAATTCCAAGAAATGATTTATTTGCATTCGACAAGAGAGCTGGTTTGATGTGTTTTTTCTGCTTGTAGTGCGGAATTTGAGTAACAAACCACACGCCAGAAATTATACAGTAACCAAGATAATGTCAACAAAACGATCCGAATAAAAGTATTTAAGATTTTACCTGAAACAGTGGAACCGCTATAAACTGGACGTTAAATTTAGTATAAAGATCGGTCTTGGAGACAGCTTGTAGCTTTATGCAGGGTGATAGTCACGCAGAAAGCTCATGTAAAAGCTTTCTGCATGACTATCACCCTGCATTAAGCAGCCACCAGCCTAAAAGTATAAATCATTCTCTCCAAGAATTCCCATTTAGAGGGGTTTTACTGTGTAAATACATTGCCACCTCTTTCATTACTCCGCAGATACGCTCCTTAACGTTTGTGCAAACAGAGTAGATCCAGATCAGAGAGCTTCTTTAGGATCTGTCTGATCTCGGTCTGCTCTGTGATTCTACAGCATTCAAATGGTTAACCTTTAGCCTGCTATGGGCGGATGAGTGAATACATATGCAAACAGTTTGGATCCAGATTAGACGCCGAGTAACTCGGCGTCTCATCAGGATCCAAACTGTTTGACACCCTGATTGCATTTTGGTAGTAAAAATGATTACATGTATAGCTTGAATTTTGAAAATGTGGTAGGTGAAAATTCCTGTAAAAATAATTTGCTCAGCAGGCTAAAGGTTAAAATGACAACTAGATCGGCGTTCTAGGGGATTTCAGTAGTGTGCATTTGCTTCAACATCAAATTTGATGAATAATGTAGATAACGTAACGTTTTACAAGAGGATTTTGAAAATGCGGTTCGTGATTGTATAATTGATCCGTGCTTTTAACCCTTTCCTCCATGAATATTCATGTAAAAATAATGGCATCATGAATATTAATTGGCTAGATTTTTAAAATGGCATATGTACACAGGCTTTTTGTATTGGTGAAAACTATAGAATTAGGTCTGCTATACATGTGTCTTCACAAGGAAACAGAGCAGGCCCTGATCAGACGGCTCCTACAGGAGCCGTCTGATCTGGCTCTACTTTGTTTGCAGATGCGCAGAAAGGAGTATTTATGGAATAAAGGGTTTAAACGATCTGCTCGTACTGAAAAGTATACATTTCAAACACTCTGGGAACCAGTGTCGTATTGCATTGCAAAGCGTGTAGAAACAGACCAACCACCTTGTCTCACACCCGGTGTTTGGTCAAGATCTACACTATTTTTCATTCAACAGAATGTGTAGCATTTGGTCGGTATCAATACGGAGTAAAGCTTGATCAGGTAGATTATCATAGATAGGATGTCTGACAGTCTACCTGTTTGAAATATCCCTTGATAACCTGTTTATCTCATGCATATTCATACAAAATTAATGCATTCATGAATATTCATTAATGGAATTTTATAATGGCTTATTAACATGATTACTTTTGGCCATTTCAGAAATTAAAGAACTAGATATTTATTGTTCCATAAACAAACAGAGCAGACCAGGCCAGACGGCTCCTTATAAGAGCGCGATTATTAGGTAATGGGTCAGTTATAGTTCACTGTCTCGTTTTCCCCGAAGAATAAAATCAAGGGCACATGTGTACTGTTTATGGTCATGTCTGGCTGTTTGTCTTTTTGTTTGTCTGTTTATTTGTGTGTTTGTCTATCTGTTTCACATTGGGCATAACTGTTACATTATTAGAGGTAGATGTTTCATGTAGTTATTTTATGAAGCTGCAACTTTTGAGTTGTGCTAAGTGAAAGTCGATTTCATACTAAAGTCCTTATGATTGAAACATTCCAAATTATTCTATCATGGCACATTTCATTTCAGGGCTTTTGTGATTGCTGTGTTAAGTCCGGTGTTACGTCATACTGGTTATGGTCTGAACTGGAAGGAGGGATGCGTGATGACCTGGGGAGGGCTCAGAGGGGCCGTGGCACTCGCCCTTGCCCTGCAGGTGGCACACCATGCTAGAATAGACCAGGAGAAGGTCGGCGTGAGGGTGAGTAATTATAGTAATTTCACAGTATGCACCGATTAACCCATTCCCTTATATAGACGCCTTTTGACCCATTCCCTCATACGAATTTTGACCCATTCACCCATTCCCTCATATTGACGCATTTTGACCAATTTCCTCATATTGACGCCTTTAGACACACTTTTCGAGATCATTATGATAAGTAGAGCGTTTGCTTTATAGTAGAAAATGCTCTATTTATCACAATGATTTCAAAACTGCACAATCCTAAACTTTTCATTTTCTATAGTAAATGCTCCTTTTCGGTAGATTTATTCAAAGATGCTGGTTCTGAAAATAGCCTATGAGGTAATGGGTTAAAGTGATAGTCTCTACAAAAAACCGTCTAAACAGGACGTTAAATGTAGTATAAATATCAGTCTTGGAGACAGGCGGCAGCTTAATGCAGGGCGAAAGTTATGCAGAAAGCTCCTCTAGGAGCTTTCTGCATGACTTTCACCCTGCAATAAGCAGCCACCTGTCTAAAGTATCTCTACTAGAATTCCGGTTTAGAGTGGTTTTACTGTACTTGCAACGCGTTAAAAAATGTCTAAAAAATACAAAACTCATTTTATATGCTGATGAGGAGTACATCGCCTTTTTATAAATCCGATCGAATAAACGCTAAAGAAGACTAAACGTTCACACCCCTGCTGTTGTTCGCCAGTATATATTAGTTTTTAATCCGGGTGGCATGTCAGTTTCGTTACCAGTGATTTTTTACAAATTTTCTTTCATGAGCCCTGGGACTCGATAAACTGCAAATCTGCGAGTCCCTAAATTGAAAGAACGAGTCCAAATATTCTATGGAAATACATTAAAGCACCCAGACAAAGGTATTTGTAAAACTGGCCTTTTCATACTAATAGCTGATAAAAAAATCTGGGTATGAATTATAATTAAGATATTAATTAAACTTCAAAATTAATTTTTGTTAGAAATTTCAATGCATTATTGGGACTCACATAATTTGAAACTTTGCATCTCCAGAGATTTATGTGAGTACAGGACTCGGGACTCGCAGGTAAAACAATCACTGCGTTACTATTCATCATAGGTCGATGCTACTTTGTACATGTAGTACAACAAAATTTTTGAGTATCGGCGAAAACGGGTTGTTTTGTATCACAGGGATCCTATAGGGGCCGTCTGATCAGGGTCTGTTCAGTTTCCTTATGGTACAATATAGGTCCTATTCTACAGTTTCTGCTTTAGCCAAAGTAGCCTATGTATATAGGCCATTAAAATCATCTTATAAATATTCATGACATCATTATTCCTAACATGAATATTAATCAGGGAAAGGGTTTAACAGGGAAAGGAGGAAAACTACTTCAACCGATTACGCTGCTATAAAAATCTGCTCAATCTCTCATCAAGAGCAAGTTTACATAGCCTACTTGTACTTGAGAAATCAACTATGATGGTTCTGCCCGTGTGCTCCCTGCACAGAAGACCTCCATCTGGACGTCACGATATATTTGGAATACTGTTAACCTATTCCATCATATTGACGCTTGTTGACGCCTCTGCAAAGTGCATTTTATGAAACCATTGTAATAAATAGAGCATTTGCTCCATAGGAGTAAATGCTCTTTTTATAACACTGGTTTCAAAACTTCACAATTCTAATATGTCCTTTTTCTAGTGAATGCTCCCTTTCGGTAGATTTATTCAAATCGTTTGGGTCTAAAATGGCCTATGCGGGAAATGGGTTAAAGCGACGAAAAAACCGATACAAACAAATGAAAACATCCAGATCTTTGCTGCACACTATAAGTTCTAGATCAAAAAGAGCAACCATTTTTTTTTAAAGTCAGTAATTGTCTAATATTTAATCCAATGTTTTCTGAATTGCAACGATTTAATTTCATTAGAAAATGTTAAATCAATATTGGGAAACATGTACCTGTAAATTGACACTGTGTTTTGACACATACCAACCTTAAACTATGTAGTGACACGAAAACACTTGAAAAATAGCATTCTTTTTTATATATAATTCAGAAATATTTTATAAAAGCGTCTTCATTATATGTACTTCAATCAAATTCTAACCCATGTTTTAAGTATTGACTATCTGGAAAACAACCCATCCTTTCACGGCTTTGTTAGACTCTCACCCCTCACAGGTAGATTCAGTTATATTGTTCATTTTCTTACGTCTCAGTAAAGAACAATTGTATTGTTTGACATGGACAGTTCCAATATTTAGTCAGCTAGCCTGAATGTGATTGCAGTCGTTGGCCACTATCAAACTCGTGCCTGTTCGGCTTTGCCGGAATTAAACGAGATTTTCGGATCGACCTCCGAAGTAAATTGTTTGATCAGACAATCACTTTTCATTATATCAATTATGAACTTGAGATTCTTTGAACAAGTCTGTTTAACCATTTCGCTGATAGTAATGCCTTTAAACGTCTTTTGCAAACAGTGTAGACCCAGGTCATACATACATCTCCTGGAAGAACTGTCTGATCAGGGTCTTCACTATTTGCTCATGGAAGTTTTTAGATCTGATTTTACAGTTTCCATCTTGGTGAACTATTCCCTTTTTCATGTTCCATTTTATTGATTCTGTCAATGACCAGTAATTAGGTGATACATAAATGTTTAACACGCAAATGGTTAATGTAATTCTTTGAAAACTTTAGTGTTTTACCGACTGTTTAATGGAAATTAAAAGTCTTTTCCATTAAGGCCTAATTCACCCATTCATTTTGTTAATTTATTCTGAAAACCACTGTAAGTATGTACAGTATCTGCCAATTATATCACCTGTGTGAGTATGGACAGGGCGAAAAGGAAACGGTGCAGGTGCACTTATTTTGCCTTTAGTACGCTGTTTAACTATTTCCTCCATAGGCTATTTCTAGACCAAACCTCTTTGAATAAATCTACCGAAAAGGAGCATTAACTATAGAAAAGGAACATTTTAGAAATTTGTAGTTTGAAACCATTGTGATAAATAGAGCATTTGCTCCTATAGGAGCAAATGCTCTATTTATCACAATGGTTTCATAAAGTGACTTTTACATAGGCGTATAAAGGCGTATTTATGGAGGGAATGGTTAAGGAAGTGCACGCACTCGTAGAAATAAAACATTGCCAGAATAGATTTAGATTTAGATGTCTCTCGGTAGAACTCACACTCGGATGTAACTTATGTTGGTTTATTTTTTATAATTTTACCATGTCAAGCATAATCTGAACACAATCTTGAAGCAGATGAGATGACTAGTAAATCGGCATCTTATCTGGTTCTACACTATTTTCTAAGATAATCATCTACAGTAAAATCCCTCTAAACCGGAATTCTGGTGGAGAAGAATTTAGATAGTGTTAGGCAGGTGGCTGCTTAATTCAGGGTGAAAATCATACATAAAGCTCCTCTAGGCATGATTTTCACCCTGTATTAAGCTGCCTCCTATCTTAAAGTTCGATAATTATACTTATTTCAGTGTTCGAATTATCGGGGTTTCACTGTACAATAGTTTATTCAAACACAACTAATTATATAGAGTAATATTTAAAAAATACTGTACTTTTAGGTCTCTAGTATTTAATTAAGATTGCAAAATTTCAACTGCATGTAGGCATCACTCCCGTTTATAACCTATATATTGAGCTTTTTCAATGTTTGGAAACCACCCTCTGCATTTTGCTACCACACAACCAGGCATTGTTTCTCTTCTGTACCTGGTTCCATCCACATGTCTAGCATATGTTTGCCTTGCCAGATAGCTGGGATCAGCCCAGGCTCTGCTATTAGAAAACATGCACCAATTGCATTTGTAGATTTGTTTTCTTTTGCTGCTGTTCACTATGAACATATTTCATGATAAACGATTTAAAAAGTATACAGTCTAACATTAGGATATGTCCCGAGTTTTGTCTCTGATACTTGAATACTACTGGGAGCAATCAAACGACTCCAACAGAAACCTTCTGATCTAGGTTTAATGTTGTTTGCAAAGGCACGAAAAGACGGTGTATGTTGAATTTTCAAAATGAAATGTTTAAGAGCAAGTCCAGTTAGTATGAACATATGTGATGAAACAATTTAAAATAGTGAAGACCTTGACCAGAGGACTCCTCTAGGAGCCCTCTGATCTTGATCAGCACTGTTTACAATACCAGTTGAACAGGTTCACGTATTCAAAGCATCAACCCTTTGATACGCCTTTGCAAACAGAGTAGACCCAGATCAAACGACTCCAGTAGGAGTCGTCTGATCACGGACTACTCTGATTGCTTACAAAATGTATGAACTCATATAGATCTATTTCTACACATTTCTGTCATAATATAAAATACAGTTGTGCCATTATTAAAATTCAGCTATGTCGCAGGCCGACCGAGGGTCTATTTCACCACAAGCCACAAGTCCAGTTCAACACTTTATTTCTCTAACGCCATTACTCCATACTGCCACGCCCAAACACAGAACCTGTTAAACAACATACCCTTTACTATAATTAAATATAACTGGACATTTTCCTGTCCTATCAAATTACTCAGGACATTTTGCTGTCCTAAATGTACTCCACAACAGACATTTTGCTGTCCCAATACCAACATGTATATATTAATTACAATATATGCAACAAACCCTTGCGTAACCTCAGTCAGTCACAACTAAATTTATCCAACGTTTTCCCGTTGATAAATTATTTGATGTATACATTTTGCTGCATTGAATACACCAATTCTTTATTCTGAATATAGCATTAGACTAAATTAATTGAACAAACACACTTATATTATAACATCACCTAGAATGAGAACACATTAAAGGTTCATTACTAATACAATTACTTATCACAGTCCCAAATGCCAAATAGATGAATGACAGAGCCATGCAACTAATGCATGAAATAGAATAAAACTCAATTGAGAATAAAGCTGTACTTACCCAGAAACCTGCCTCAATCTAGTGGCTACCATTCACCTGTCGAAATGCCAGACTTTAACCATCCGACCACACCTCTCAACTCGTGCATCTCAGAAAAGTGGACTGCCAGGTAAACTGCCCAACCCTTACCACTCTATTTATACACTCACCAAGCCAGTCCATTTACACTTCAGCGATCACTAAATGGACTGGTTGGTCAGTTAGCCACTACCCAAACTTACAGTGGACACATAATCTACAGACTGGACACCACTGACCCTTAGCCTACACTGTCCCACTATAGGATATAACCATACAAGGGTAAGCACGTGCAAAATTTACAATTAAAAGCAATAAAAGTATTCACACCCTGCGACAAGCTAATTAATATTCATGATATTATTATTTCTTTCAGTAATATTCACGTATCCGAGAGTGATCTTTTAGTATGTTCCAGGCTGTTCGGAATTTATATTACAGCAAAAACCCTCTAAACCGGACTTTAAATGTAGCATAAATGTCGGTCTTGGGGACAGGTGGCAGCTTAATGCAGGGTTATAGGAGCTTTCTGCATGACTTTCACCCTGCATTAAGCAGCCACCTGCCTATAAGTATCTCAATTATTGTCAACTAGAATTCCAGTTTAGAAGGGGTTTATTGTATAAAACTTATGCGTCCTTTACCTGCTAAACGTCAACCTGGTCCACATACGTGTACCTGATTGGGGCTTGACAATAACCAGCCAGGTTCTAATGCTTCTCTGCCAAATGTGGGATACATAGGCAAATTTTATCTATTTGAGTTTTTTATTGATTTACACTCTTGGTATTTATTAACCCATTTCTCATCAGCACCTGTTAACGCCTTTGCATACAGTGCAGACGCCGATCAGACATTCCCTGTAACAACTGTCTGAAACAGTGCAGACGCAGAACAGATAGTCCCTGTAACAACTGTCTGAGACAGTGCAGACGCAGAACAGACAGTCCCTGTAACAACTGTCTGAAACAGTGCAGACGCAGATCAGACAGTCCCTGTAACAACTGTCTGAAACAGTGCAGACGCAGAACAGACAGTCCCTGTAACAGCTGTCTGAGACGGTGCAGACGCAGAACAGACTGTTACTGTAACAACTGTATGAGACAGTACAGACGCAGAACAGACTGGTTCTGTAACAGCTGTCTGAAACAGAGCAGACGCAGATCAGACAGTCCCTGTAACAGCTGTCTGAAACAGTGCAGACGCAGAACAGACTGTCACTGTAACAACTGTCTGTAACAACTGTCTGAGACAGTGCAGACGCAGAATAGACAGTCCCTGTAACAACTGTCTGAAACAGTGCAGACGCAGAACAGACAGTCCCTGTAACAACTGTCTGAAACAGTGCAGACGCAGAATAGACAGTCCCTGTAACAACTGTCTGAAACAGTGCAGACGCAGAATAGACAGTCCCTGTAACAGCTGTCTGCAACAGTGCAGGCGCAGACCAGACTGTCCCTGTAACAACTTCTGAGACAGTGCAGACGCAAACCAGACAGTCCCTGTAACAACTGTCTGAGACAGTGCAGACGCAAACCAGACAGTCCCTGTAACAACTGTCTGAGACAGTGCAGACGCAAACCAGACAGTCCCTGTAACAACTGTCTGAGACAGTGCAGACGCAGACCAGACTTTCCCTGTAACAACTGTCTGAGACAGTGCAGACGCAAACCAGACAGTCCCTGTAACAACTGTCTGAGACAGTGCAGACGCAGACAAGACAGACCCTGTAATAACTGTCTGACCAGGCTCGGTTCGGATTGCTTATGGCGTTATAATGGTTCTATAGGTTTTGTCCGAGTTAAAAGAAAATCTGGAAAATGTTACATTATAAAATAAGTTAATGCATTCTCATGAAGTGACCAATTAATGCATACGTGGTTTTCACCCTTTCCTTCATATAAACGCCTTTTCGTGCATTTGCAAACAGAGAAGACCTAGATCAGACGGCTCCTAGACGAGCCGTCTGATCAGGGCATGCTCTGTATGCTAATGGAATTTGACAGATCGGTTTCTTTGGTTTCTAAAATGGCTACACCGTTCCACCTTCCATATTTCATTATAAATGTTTAGTCCATGAATATTCTGTAGGTATTGAAACTTGGACTAAATATAGATCCCTCGTCCCGCTATCTGCGACTGTGTCGCATTTTGCAAACAACCATGAGACATCGAGTAAGTGAAGATCCAAGCTGTTGAACACGCGGTCAATAGTTTCTGAAAAGCTTGATCGAATCGCAAGTAGTCACCAGATGGAAATATGAGCAGATATTATATTTAACCCTTTCCCTCATATAAACGTGTTTTCACGCATTTGCAAACAGAGTAGACCCAGATCAGACGGCTCCTAGAGGAGCCGTCTGATCAGGGTCTGCTCTGTTTGCTATTAGAATTTGATAGATCTGTTTCTTTAGTTTCTAAAATGGCTATAATGTTCCACATTCTATATTTCATTATAACTATTTTGTCCATGAATATTCAGTAGGTATTGATATTTGGTCTAAATATAGAACAGGGAAAGGGTTAACGGCGAGATAAAAGTTAACTCTTTCCTTCATATAAACGTTTTTCGCACATTTGAAATTAGACTAGACCTAAATCAGACGGCTCCTATAGGAGCTGTCTGATCAGGATCCGCTCTATTTACTTGTGCAATTATTATAGACCTGGCTCCCAACAGTTTCCCAACGAATACAAAAGCATACGTATGCTATCATAAACATTCGGCTAATGCATATTCACGATGTCGTTATTATCTTACATTCATATTCAAGGGTTAAGATAAAACAGTTAACTATTGCAATCTTTACCAGTACTCTAGAATCGTGTGTGTATGCAAACGGTTTCGATTCAGACGAAACTTCATTTCACCAAGATCCAACCAATTTGTCACTCTGGGTGGAATATTTCACACTCTAGTCGTTTTCCTTTACCTCATGGATGTCCATTTAAACCCTTATTCCATGAATATTTATGTAAGAAATAATGACATCATTAGTATCAATTAGATTGATTGTTATAATTGCACTTAAACACGGTAGTGGTAAGTCATGGCAGAAACTGTAGAATCATATCTAATATTATCTGTATTATATCATAAGCATACAGAGCAGACCCTGATAAGACAGCTCCTACAGGATGTAGGAGCCGTCTGATCTGGGTCTACTCTGCCATTAAAATAATTTGCGACTGTTTAAAACCTCATATACCGTCGCAAATTTCAAATTACAGTAGGATTAACCCTATATTTATCGAGTAAAGGATTAAGAACTAATGACATCGTGAATGTTTATAAAAATTTATTTATTTATTTCAGTCTCATCTGCATACATACAGTAACAACAAACATGTATAGATGAATTATCAGACGATGTATACAGCCATTCTATAAAGAATTATAAGAGACTATACATATAACAAATGAATACTTATTTACTCACACTATATACAGTGCCAATAAAACCGGTTACAGGTCGTTAATCGTTGCAAAGATGCATAAAAATTGCTTAAAACAGCAAAGTAAAATTTGACCATGAAAACACAGCGCAAAAACGCATACCCAAAAAAAAGGTTTTAAGAAATCTTGTAACCCCTCTGATCAGATCAGAAAGGCACTGATTAGCAACCGGTAACTGGATGGTCATAAAAGAATACATGGGGAATGGGCTAAGAGAATACTTGCATTATTTACATAAAAACGAATACCCTCGATTTAAAATCTTAAAGCAGGTTTTGGCACAGATTCTGACCATATGAGGTTCAGTAAACAGAAATTGTAACTTATTCCCATCACCTAATGAAGAGAAAGTACTTGATACTTGTGTCGCCTTTTCAAAAAGACCATCACGAATATCATGGTATAAAGGGCAGTGGAGGATAACGTGTAATTCTGACTCCACCTCGTCACAGAAAATACACTTTCTATCTTTTTTTCCGCCAGATTCTCATACCGACCCGTTTCCAATCTTATAGGTGCTACCCCACATCTAAATTTACAAAAAGCTGCACGGTGCCTAAATGGCAATATCATTTTACAATATGCTTCGACGTAGAATTCCGATTTCATTGTACAGTATGTCCGTAATTTATTCCTACCCCTACCAGATGGACCAGTGGGACTATTGATCAAAGTCTTCCAATTGTCGACAAATTGGCTCATCATACTGCTTTCAACAGCATTACAAACCAGCTTCTTGGATATACGGACATCAAGACTAGTACAGTTATTCATATCACATTCTATAAGCTTAGATTTGACCACAGAAAACCATTGTTTACCATGCGGTCCACTAACAGCAGACGCCCAAAGTGCAACACGTTTATTAATACGCGTTGAAAGGGTGTTGCAAATACGTGCCCAAAGTTGGACTACATGTTTCCACTGTCTAACAATCGGGGGCTGCTTCGCCATCTCCTCGACCAACGCCGCACTAGGTGTATATTTGCCAACACCGAGAAAAAATCTCAATGCCCTGTTATGGACGGCGTTAATGCAGGAAAATGACCGGCATCCCCAAATTGCTGCACCATAGCCAATTACAGGCCAAACTACTGAGTCGTATAATTTTGTAAAAACAGAATATGGTACACCCCCTGCTAATTTACATTTCGCAATAACTAGACCTAAGGCACGACTTGCACTCTGGGCGACTACTTTAGCAGTAACGTTAAAGTCTAAATATTCCGTCAGTACCAAACCTAGGTAAGTGTATCTATCAACCACTTGAACACATCGTTTCCACACTGAAATACAACATCTGTCTTGATTTTCGATGGATTTCTGAAGTGAGCCACTTTACTCTTGTTACAGTTAATAATCATCTGATTCTCTGCACACCAATCATTTACAGCATCCAGTAGATACTGTAAATCCTGGGCTGAATCAGCTAATAAAACGATGTCGTCTGCATACAGAAGGATGCATACTTTATCTTGCCCTACATCAATACCAATATTAAGTGACTTAAGATATACGGCTAGATCATTAATATATAAATTGAACAAAAGTGGGGATACAATACAGCCTTGTCTCAGGCCAACGTTAACATCAAACCAGTCTGTCGTAAAAGAATTAACACGGACACACGACGATACAGAACTATACAATGACTTTAAAGCAACAAGCATTTTCCCATCAATTCGAGAATCTCTTAAACGTTTCCATAGCTTATCTCTATTGATAGAGTCATATGCCTTTTTTAAAATCAATGAAGGCGCAAAACGTAGATTTCTTCACCTTCTTCCTAGTTTCTATCATGTTACAAAGAGACAAAATATGATCTGTTGTACTACGTTTCTTTCTAAAACCATTTTGTTCATCAACAAGTTTGTCATTGGATTCTACCCATTTAGACAACCTAGAATTTAAGGCGTTACAATAAATTTTATACATAGCAGAGGCCAAGGCAATGCCTCTATAAGAAAGTGGATCTCTGGGATCAGTCGAAGAGGATTTCAGAATTGGGTTAATGATGCATTTACCCCATGAAGACGGCACAATGCCACGTTCAAAACAAAAGTTGCATAAGACATGAAGAAACAGTATACAAGAATCATTCTTAAGAACCTCAGCGGGAATGCCGTCACAACCAGTTGCTTTCCCCAGTCTTGCACTTTCAACAGCTTTTCTGACTTCCAAAATACAAATAGGTGCGTTATAACGTAATCTATCATATAAACTTGGACTAACATTCGAAAGGTAACCATCACCTAGAACTTCATCTTGTCTAAAAGTAAATAAAGATTCAAAATCGGTTTTCCATTTATTCAAGATATCGTCTGTCACGCACGATTTGCTACCATCTTCTAAAATTACTTCCATGGGTATTTTACTACCCTTTTTCTGACCTATGCCAATTTTGCCTGTACGTTTCCAGAAGTCAACACTGTTAGAATTACAATCATTTTACAATTCAGTTTGCAATAAGTACCAATAAAACCATTAGCTGAATGTGTTTATTGGCATTATAAACGGATGAGGTTTTTTCTTTGACTGAATCGGTAGAATCTATATGTATATATTTATTTCATAAGCAAACAGAGCATACCCTGATCAGACGACTGTTCGCAACTGTATTCCTGTTTGTATGATCATATCTGGGATTAATCTGGATTAAAGCTATGATGATTTTTACATTGTGTTTGCCGGAATGCAACTACGCAAATAATTAGACCCAACAGAAAAGAAGGAGTCAGCATAATATTAGATAAATGTATCAACATTTAAAGTTTGGCCACGTTTGCATCAGAAACAGCTAGCACACCTTACAGAGGAGATGTCATAAACAGCTGCATTGCAGCTAATATTGTGGGAGTAAATTCTACATAATACATACTATCGATACAGGTCTGGTTGGCGGACAACGCTGAAGGGTTCCAAATGCTCTGCTGCTCATTTCGCCTTTCTACGCATTTCTGATCAGGGTCTGCTCTGTTTGCTTATGACATAATATAGATATGATTCTACAGTTTCTTTCTTGACCAGAAATCACTGTGTTCACATGCAATTATAAAAACTTAATACAGTAAAACCTCTCTATAACGGCCACTAAGTTGTGTAAATTAGTTGGTATTTAGGGCAGGTGGCTGCTTAAAGCAAGGTGAAAGTAAAACAGAACGCTCCTATAGGAGCGTTCTGTTTTACTTTCACCTTGCTTTAAGGAGTCACTTGCTTCTAACACAAAATACTTGATGTAATTTAGTGGCCGTTATAGAGAGGTTTTACTGTATAGTTAGTATTCATTATTTCTGACATGAATATCATGGAGTAAAGGGATACAATAAATATTATTCAACTGTTTCCGCCATAGTACAAAATACCTTGTTCATAATTCTATTATAAAATTCAGCTAATAACTATGCATGACTATTTAACAAGTAAAATGTTGAATATGACAAATGTTAAAATGTCCGATTTTGAATAACCTTGTACTAAGTGACGGCTGAACTCAATTGAGTACCGGTGTTTTGAAACTTAACCTATTACATCATAGGCTATTTTTAGATACAACCTCTTTGAATAAATCTACCGAAAAGGAGCATTAACTAGAGAAAAGGAAAAATTTAGAATTTTGTAGTTTGAAACCATTGTGATAAATAGAGCATTTGCTCCTATAGGAGCAAATGCTCTATTTATCACAATGGTTTCACAAAGTGACTTTTACAGAGTCGTCAAAAGTCGTCAATATCAGGGAATGGGTTAAGATGTTTGATGTCATTTGATTTTTCTCATGCTAAGCTAATCGCGTCTTGACTTGCATTTGTAAAATCAATTTGGACCCAGGTGAGATGATACACCTAGTTAATTGGCGTTTGATCAGGATCCAAGCTGTTTGACACTGATTCTCAAAGGATTGAACGAATCGCAACTGAGTGAAAACGTTCAGAAAATCAAACGCAGGGCAGAATTTTTATTTTTCTTCCAATATGAGGAGGGTAAAATATATGGACTAATATTCAAACCATACTTTTCTTGCTGAACTTCATATATTGTTTAATTTGCCTGGAGGTCAATACCAGGGATACAATTATTCCTGTCTTTGACATAACTGGGTCACGATATAAATAGGGAATTGTTTTCCTGTAAAGAAAGAAGAAACCCAAGTGTTCTTTTCTTCAAATACATTACGTGTCTTCAATTATCGAATCCTTAATCCTTTCCGTCATACGTATTACCGTTTTTCTCGCCTTTGCAAACAAAATAGAACCAAATCAGACGGTTCCTATTGGAACTGTCTGATCGATGTCTGCTCTGTTAGCTTAGAGTATAATATAGATATTGTTTTAAAGTACCTGCCTGGGCAAACATGTCATGTGTTCAAATGCCATTTAAAAATAACTCAATATTCGTGGTGTCATGATTTCTTATATGAAAGGGTTAACACACTGACCAGAATAACTATCATATCACATTTTCAACACTGTAAGATCTTACCCTCAAATTATCGCTCACTTGTAGACATTACTGAATGATACAGTAGCGCATGTTTTAAGCGGCCATTCATTTATTGAATATAGGAGTCTTAAAAAGCAGGTCGTGGCAAAAGTAGGAGCTTTTTGAATTACTTTTAACCTTGTATTAAACTACCACAATCTTGTATTAACCCTTCGCTTGCTATTCGCGTCAATATACCTACCTGTAAATAGTGAAGACCCAGATGAGACAGCTCCTGCAGGGTCTGCACTATTTACAAATTGATTGTGCAACCAGTGCACTCCACAGCAGTGATTGCACAGCGAAATACTTGTACACAGTGAAGATATATGTAATTATACAACAGGGCATGGGTAAAGAAGGAGAAATGTGTTTTAAAATTCAGCAAGCGAAGGGTTAAACTACCACCCGTCTTAAAACCCAGAATTAGACATTTTTGATGACCGCTTAAGACCTGTTCTACCGTATCCAGATAATTAGATGTACGAGGGTTGTCACAAAATCGTATAAGTTACAATGTTTATTTATAAACAAATAGTATTCAAATCATGACCAGCATACCTAGCATATTGCATCTTCATTACAGTGTTTGGTCTGTTCCATATTTCCTTTAGCAGAGAGCAAGCAGAAACATGAATGTGGGTACCTGTGTCCACTCAGGATTTCAGTACAAATGCCTACCACACACCACAGTCGTTCTCGATAATAAAACAAATGACATACAGAATATATTAACCTACCACATAATCACTATTGAAAACCGAAATCAATGCATAGTAATATCCTCTCGCCATTCCAATAATTTAAGTGAATAAAATTGTATTTTCATACATGTCCTTCTCATTCGTATACTACTTTCAAAAACCCAATATTTTACAAACTCCGTACTCAAATAGAACTTGGCTGAAATGCCACAAGAGCGACTGTTCTAACAAGCCCGAATGTAAGCATTACAGCAGTTTCACATTTAAAGCAACAGTCTAATCATTTGTGTATGATTCCTTTCAAACAGTATCGACCCAGGACACCAATGATCAAGGTCTACGTTTTTTGTCATAAAAATCATTTTCATAAGTTTATACATTTTGGTACATTTCTAATTAACTGTATAAATACGCATTTATACGCCTTTGCAAACAGAGTAGACTCAGATTAGACGGCTCCTATAGGAAACGTCTGATCAGGGTCTGCTCTGTTTGCTTTTAATAAATCGGTTTTTTTTTTACAATTTTATTAACCGGATTTTCCACAGAAAATCCGGTTATTGAAATGCTGATGTACGGCGGGCGGGCAGGCGGTCACTCGGCTGTCGATCTTGTAAGCGCAACTCCTCGGACACTGCTCGACCTATTTTCATAAAACCTTGCATGTAGCATGTCACATTGCGACTTTTTCCTTCTGCAATTTTTCAGGGAGTTATGTCTCTTCGAACTTAGAAATCACTAGGTGTTTTGACCCTATCCTTGTAAGCACAACTCCTTTCAAACTGTTCAGCGTAATTTCATGAAACCTTGTATGTAGCAAGGGCACAATATGTAGATGTGCATATTGTCGGGGAGTTTTCCGTCTGCAATTTTTCTGGGAGTTGTGCCCCTTTGAACATAGAAATCACTATCCTTTGGATTTATTCCGGACATAATGTATGGTTGAACTTGTAAGCGCAACTCCTCGTACATGGGTAGTGTTTATCAGAAGGTTATACGTCATATGAAGATGTGCACGAAGGATGATCTTTACGACCCGACATATTTCAGGGGAGATAATTTGACTTTAGGATTTATTCCAGATATATTGTATTTTTGAACTTGTAAGAGCAACTCCTACGTGGGTAGTCGGGTTTCAACGAAACTTGAACAGAAGGTAGTACATCAGATGAAGATATGCATGAACGAATTTCAGGGGAGACTTCAGGATTTATTCCAGGTATCATTAAGAATGGTTGAATTCGTAAGCGCAACTCCTCGTACACGGGTAGTCAGATTTCAATGAATGTTTAACAGAAGGTAAAACGTCATGTGAAGATGTGCATGAAAGATGATCTTTACGACTCGACATATTTCAGGGGAGATAATTTGACTTTAGGATTTATTACAGATATTTTATATTTTTGAACTTTTAAGAACAACTCCTAGTTGTAAAGTAATGCTTCGTCATGTTCTATAACAAAACACGGACTTAGCCATAATAGTACATGTACATGGAGTTTTGGTACTCATTTCATGAGCGCAAATCCTCTTAAATCCTTAACGAATTGCATGTACCTTTGAAATAATGTTCCGCATATAATGCCATTGTGCATCTCTTATTTTAGATTTTTATCAAGCTACCTTGTGATATCCCAACACAAGGCATAGACTTAGCCAAGACTATACATGATAAGCAGGGGTATCCTATAAAGAGCTTTTCACACAGTTAATAGTGGAGGAAAACCCGGTTTGATGTCGTATCGACATCCTTTTCTTGTTTTGTTCGTAATATCGTTATAAAATTCAGTGAATTAATATTCATGATGTCATTATAAGGGCCCTGCATTGAAATTACAGGAGCCCTATAGGAATTACATTTTCTATCTGTCTGTCTGTATGTCTGTCTGTCCGTCCGTCAACACTTTTGATGTGACGCGATAACTAAAACAGTACTTCATATATTGCTTTCATGTTAAAGGCATATGCTTAGTACATGTATCACCAGAGGAAGAAGCCTATAGTTTTGGAGTTACTATCGAATTACTATGTCTAGAGGTATCTGCCTTTGATTCATAAAATATGCCATCAACTTTTGACAACACTTTTGGTGCGACGCGATAACTCAAACAGTACTTCACATATTTGGTTCATGTTGAGGGCATATGCTAAGTATTGGAAGACGCCTATAGTTTTGGGGTTGATTCAGATTACTATGTCTAGAGGTATCTGCCCTTGATTCATCAAAAATGCCGTAAACTTTTGTCAATACTTCACATATTTGGGCATATAAAGGGCACATGCTTACTAATTTGAGAGGAAGACACCTATAGTTTTTGGGTTGAATGAAATCACCATGGCCAGGGTTATCTGCCCTTGATTTATCAAAAATGTCATATTCAACAAAAGATCATCTCTGATTGAGTCAGCTTTCTAGTTTCTTGCCTGAATATTCATGTCGTAAAGGGTTAATAAGGGACGAACTAGATTTAACTATCTAGCAAGTTAAGGGTTTAACAATTAACTATATTTCTACAGCTATTCTGTACATAATTACTTCTATTTAAGCTTCACGTAAAATAGTCCATTAACTATTATATAGAAGACGTTGAACCTACTACCATTGTCTCAACAAAGAGTGATTAAACGTTCAAAATTTGCAATTACGAAGAACTATAATTATGTTATGTGCACCTAAAACAGTTCCTAACCTTTAGTCTGCTGCTGGCTTTCCATGGTTACTTCAGCAAATATTTGTGATCCAGAGAAGATGCCGAGTAACTCCATGTCAGATCAGGTTCCAAACTGTTTGATACCTTGAAGCATTTTGGAAGACAACCTGACTATAGCTTGGATTTAGAAAACGTAGTGAGTGAACAATTGTGCAAGATATAATTCATTTGATACAAATATAATTGTCTCAGCAGGCTAAAGATGACTATTTTTAAGATATATTCGCATCGATAAACAAACTTACCTATTTAGAAATTAGAGTCCTGGTTCCATGCTTATAAAACTTTTTAGTTGAGTCTGAGTTCGTTCTCAAGTTTTTGATTGGTCAGATTTGAGCCTTGGCTCAAATCTGACCAATCAAAAGCTTGTGAACAAACTCAGACTCAACTAAAGAGCTTTATAAGCATGGACCATGAATGGTTCTGACTCTTTATGGGAAAGGGAACACCTTATATTTGTGACTTCTTTTGGTTTCAGCCAATGCAAAGTTGATTAAGTGCCCATATGGTTAAGTATAAAGGGAGTTTTGCTTTAACCATTTCAAAACAATTCTGAATGACAGGTTTACAAGGTGTTCACATGGTTGACGAAAATGCCCTCTGAATATTCATCAGGTTATATGTTAAAATTATCTGCAAGAACGACTTTTAGTGCAGGTGAAGGAAAACTACTATATCTGCCTTTTTAGAGGAGGTGGTAGCATAACGCATACTGTAAGTTATGCTGAAGGTTCCAGAAGGGGCTTTCTCCATTATTTTCGTTCTGTGTAACCCTTTCCTTCATAGGAACGCCTGTTCACGTCTCTGAAAACAGAGAAGACCCAGATCCTATGGGAGCCGTCTGATCATGGTTTCCTTATGATATAATAGATCTGTTCTACCACATCAAATCACCTTTTGTACATATGCCCTTATAAAAATTCAGCTTATAAATATTCATGATGTGACTACTTCCTACATGACTATTCATCAAGGAAAAGATTAACCCATTCCCTCATATTGACGACTCTGTAAAATTCACTTTGTGAAACCATCGTGATAAATAGAGCATTTGCTCCTATATGAGCAAATGCTCTATTTATCACAATGGTTTCAAACTACAATTTCTAAAAAAAAATCCTTTTCTCCAGTTAGTGCTCCTTTTCGGTAGATTTATTCAAAGAGGTTGTATCTAAAAATAGCCTATGCGGTAATGGGTTAAACAACCATCTGCTTTTTATGGCTTTCGGAGCCATATAGCAATCGGTCTCTTTACGACAACGAGTTCACTTGTCTAGTGAACATGCGCAAGAAAAAATAGTTTTCTTCAAGTCTGCACTAGTTTGGTTGTAAAATGTTCATGTATTTGTTTACTCTTCATGTATTTAATACTAATTCGCTGTGTAAGATAATTACTACTAATCTACACAAAGATAAACTTTTTAAAAGTCTTGAATTTTAATAAACTCCAAAGAAGACGCGAACGAATATTTTACCGTAGTTTTCGCAACACCTTGGCGTTCTAAATCAGAAGGAATATAGCCGAGGTTTCCGATTGCATTTTTATACACATTCGTAACTGATTAGCATATAGACCTACATCTTCAGCCAATCAAACTGCCTTTTGCGTCGTATTCGGTCATTTCCGTTTGACCCGTAGAAATAGGAAGTTCCATACAGGACAAGGTCAAAGAAATCTAAAATAATCAACCAATGAAATTCGGAACTCCCATATACACATGTATCACGCATCGAACAGCGTGTTTTGACTATGGCACCCAACCTCAACACAAGTCTAAGTCTTACCAGAAGTAAAACCGAAACAACACGGGGTTCTATCGGCTTATCAAAGTAAGTATTATCCATAGAAGGGTTTCAACACATATTCAATCAAATTATATTCCAGATTCAATAACAACTGTGAAAATAGAGCCTCTTCTATGTATCGTGTAACCGCCGAGTCGCCGACACTGTCGTTTGCTCAAGACGTTTGTTTCGTGTAAAAGCGAAAGTAGGTAGCAATTTGTTGAAATGTTTTTCCCAGATTACAACTCTACTTCAGACTGTAGTTCTGAATTTGAGTTTCATCAGGTTCCAAACAGCTACCGTAATTGTATGTACATGTATAGATCTACTTAGTAATTAAAATTAAAAACAGTCTACCTTCAATTTGTAAGCATACTACATTTATTCAAAATAAACGAGTGCTGATTATGGGAAAATAAATTTTATGCGTAAGAATTAGTAGGATTATAGGTAGCCTTTGTATAACTTTGATGTTGTGCTTCAGTTTTTGCATCAGTTTTGGACATGAAAGCATTAATTGACCCTTTACTTCATGAATATTCATGTAAGAAATAATGACATCATGAATATAATTAAGATATTATTTTGGCCATAGTAGAAACTAGAAGCATGTCTATATATAAACAGCAGATCATGAGATGGCTCCTTTTGTTTCAGTCTGTCATATTTTTATGCCCCAAATCAATTGGGGGGGGGGGGGGGAGCTGATTTTGCCCGGTTTGTTGGTTTGTTGGCTTGACTCAAACTTTAATGTTGCTCAAACTTTAATGTTGGCAATAACTTTGTAGCCATTGCACATACATACTTCAAACCTGGCATGCCTGTGCAATTTACTGAGGCGAACATTTTTATTTATTTTTTGGGGGGTGAGGGGGGAGGCTTATTAAAATCAAGGTCATATAACAGTTAAATGTCACATTACGGGTCAAATTTATTTTGGTCACAATCAGGGGCATAGTGTTTCACAAAAATGTGTTGTTATTAATACTTTTATCAATTCCAAGACGTTATTGTTATTAACGTGTACAGCAATTTCTCCCCTTACACTTAACATCCATATCAAACCCGAAAGCCATTATGGCCATTCAGGCCTTTGATTAGATGCCTATGTTTATCCATTCTATTAACTTCATTCGATAGTACTTATTAAGTGGACCGAAACACTTGCGAATAAATATGAAAGCATTTTTGTAATGCTAATTTAAAAGAAAAACTCCCTCAAATGGCATTGATTTGTATTGAATTGTTAACCATTTCCTTTTATTGGCTGGGTTTGTGAACTTAGGTCTAGTTCAGATTTATTCTAGAAAGACATATACGTACGATAATGGTGCACTCTAAAAGAACACTCTAAATTTTAGCATCCAGTTCACTGGTAATTGCCCAAAATCGTGACCAACAAAAACAAGCCTTCTTTGTTTCTTTTCTCTAAAGACTTGAAGTCATTAACGAAGGCGCAAAGAGTAGACCAGATTAACCATTTCCCTTATGTATGCGCATTTACACGCATCTGCAAATAGAGTAGACCCTGATCAGACGGCTCCTATAGGAACTGTCTGATCTGGGTCTGCTCTGTTTTCTTATAGTGTAATATGGATCTGGGTCTACAGCGTCTGCCTTAGCCAAAATGTCCTGTGTTCATATGCCATTATTAATATTCATGACGTCATTATTTCTTACATGAATATACAACAGGAATGAATATTCATGACAGACTTCAATGATTATGACCTTGAATTTAGACACTTCTCCACTTTTAGACAGGTGGTTGCTTAATACCATTTAGCTTACCCCGCCCCCAAGACGTCCTGTTTAGATGGGGTTTGCTGTATATAAAAAGTATATACAGTAAAACCTCTCTATAACGGCCACTTAATTACATCAAATATTTTTAAAGCAATGTAAAAGTAAAACAGAACGCTCCTATAGGAGCGTTCTGTTTTACTTTCACCTTGCTGTAAGCAGCTACCTGCCTAAATTGCCAACTAATTAACACAATTTAATGGCCGTTATAGAGAGGTTTTACTGTACATAGCAATGCCAAACTGATAGGAATCAGGTCTAAGATACATTAAAACCTCTCTAATATGATCGAAGATTCTATTCCTGTCAAGGGCTCGTTCTGATATGGCCGATTGGTGAGTGGTTACTGATTAGCTACCAGCCTGGTGCCTGGCATAAAGATAGGGAATTTGCAGGTACTGTGCAAAAGAATAAGGTGGCTCATAGGCCATTTTGGCTGGCCCTTTCTGTAGAAATGACAGCATAATGAACACACACTTGTAAATGGGAGATATTTTATGCTTTACAGTTGAATTTTACTTAAAATATTTAACATGATTTTTATGAATATGATTTCTCTTTAATGACAATTCAATATCAAGAGTATAATTATCTTGAAACTATGGTTTATAGGAATGTTTCAAAATTTCATCTGTTTGTGTTAAATTGACATTTCGCAAAATTAAAAAAAAATGTTAGCTTTGGCCTATATTAACAAGCAATTTTGAGATGAATTTGAGACTTGAGCGAAACGTTATTTCAGATTTGTAACGGTTACAAGCATTATGTCCCCCACCAATATTTATATGGGGGAGACATATTGGTTTTGTGAGAGTTGTCTGTCTGTCTGCCTGTCTATCCGTCCGTCCGTCTGTCTGTCCGTCACTTTTTTGTCCGGACGATAACTTCTATATGTCTGATGCCAGTTGGTTGAAACTTCATATATGGAAAGAGCATAATTAGAGCAAGTGTCATGCACAGTGTCCATAACTCTGGCTTCACTAATATTGGAGTTATTGCCCCTTGTACATTTTTCACACTTTTTTTGTCCGGACTATAACTCATATATGGCTCATGCCATTGGATTGAAACTTCATACACGGAAAGAGCATTATGATAAGAAGTGCCATATGCAAGGGCCATAACTCTTGTTTCAATACTCTTTTAGTTATTGCCCTTTGTTACATTTTTGTCCAATAAATAACTCCTGATCTACTGATGCTATTGGACTGACATTTCATACATGGAAAGAGCATGATGAAAGGAAGTGTCATGCACAAGGTCCATAACTCTGGTATCAATATTTTTGGAGTTATTAGCTGTTTTTCCTGAAAAAAAATGTGGTGTGGAAAGCACATAATGAGGGGAAGTATAATTCATCAAGTCCGTTACTATGTTAGCAACATTTTGAGTTATTTCCCTTTACAAATTGTTTTTGTTGGAGTTGTCTGTCTGTCACACATCTTTTCCTGTCGAGTTCTCATGCACAGAAATGTGACAATATATCGCAGTGTGTATGTGTGGGTGTGAGGTGTGTGTGTGTGGGGGGGTCTGTTTTTGTGACAAAAAACCTCTAGTTTTCTTTTAAGATTATAAAAGCAATCTTAATTACAACGAATTTACATCCATGGTAATTAAGTTTGCATTTTCGACATTGAAACTCAACTTTCGAGTAATTATTTTAGTGAAGTGTGTAAACAGACAGAGAATAGTATTCATATATGTCAATATGCGGGAAAAAAAATATATTCTGTGCGTGCTGTGTCACATATATATACAAGCTAATTACTGTAGAAACACAATATATTAAAAATCACGAAATCTTATTTCAACTTTTCACCTGATATAGACGTTTTCACAGTTTTGCAGATATATACAGTAGACCAATAGGAGCCATCTGATATGGGTATTCTCTATTTGTTAATGAAAATATATAGTCTAGTACAGTAAAACCTCTCTAAACCGGAATTCTAGATGAGAAGAATTTGGATACTTTTAAGCAGGTGGATGCTTAATGCAGGGTGAAAGTCATGCAGAAAGCTCCTAGAGGAGCTTTCTGCATGACTTTCACCCTGCATTAAGCTGCCACCTGTCCCCAAGACCGATATTTATACTAAATTCAACGTCCGGTTTAGAGAGGTTTTACTGTATATAATTCTTCAGTTTCGGTCATGGCCGAAACATCATGTGTTTATACACCATTATAACAATCCAGGTAATAGATATTCATAATATCGGTATTTCTTATATATATGAATATTCATGAAGTAAAATGTTAAACTTCTCCAAGATACATGTCCCTTCTTCTGTAAAACAACATTAACCTTTAGCCTGCTGAGCACGTTATTTTAACACATTTTTCGTACACAACATTTTCAAATTCAAGCTATAATTATACCAAATTAAAATCAAGGCGTCAAACAGTTTCCAAACTTTTTACAAAGGTACTCACTTATGCGCACACAACAGGCTAAAGATCACGGCCTTTGATGACATGCATTATTATCAAGTGACATTTACCCAAACGTTTTTTATGAACACCATTTACAATTCTGGACCTAGTCTACAATATTTGCAGACAGTGCGCAAATGCCTATTGGCTATCAACACATTCAAGTTCCAAATCGCCTCCTCTGGATACCACACTGTTTTCACAGAAGATCGCAGATCTGCCAACAGTAGGCTAAATGTTAATTGAGTGACACTCCTCTTGTGCATGTGTGTAAATAAAAGACATCTGTCTACGATAACTGAAGTGTACGGCAATATTGAAATAATAATTATTATTTATGACAGCAATTCCAGAAAACGTATGTCCATTTCAGGTCTTTTAGTGTCTTTGCAAGTTTTGAATTAACTCTCTTGGCACCAAAGTTCTAATTGTTGTTTGCGACCCGAATTGCGAGATAAATAAATTCAGCTTTCAAAGGAATAAACTGCAGACATGTAACCAGATGTTGGGACGAACAGTGAAGTTCCTGATCAGACACCGTCTTTGAAAGGCAATTTACCTGTGATCAAAACGGTTTCCTGTTAACATCCAGTATGCCGTAAATGGCATAATTATACTACCAAACCAAATATTAGGCTCAAATCTGACCAATCAAAAACTTGAGAACGAACTCAGACTCAACTAAAAAGTTTTATAAGCATGGATACACATTACTTGAAAGTACACAACTTTGTAGAGACCAGAGACTCCTATAAGAGTTAAAGTATACGGAGCAACAGATAAAGGTGCGTACTCAGATACTAAACTCGTCATTTCTCCACCAAACCCTATGTTGTGACCTCTCTTTAGAATCGTCTCAAAGAGACGATTCTAAAGAGTGGCCACAGCATAGGGTTATGTGGAGAAATAAAGGAGTCCTTCTTGAAAATGTTTTGATTTATGGATCTTATCTGGACCTCTGATTAAGATAAAATATTACTTGAAAATACTCAACTTTACAGAGATGAGAAAGTCATATATGAAGCAAATAACATGTAAATAGGCAGTTATCACGATAGTTAACATAGGCAGTTGGCATAATGTTTAACAAAATCATGAATCAAATGTATTAAACTAAAAACAAAGAGCAATGTATTGGAAACAAAATAATGACTGGCTTTAGCATTCAGGCATACAAACTTAGGCATATTTTGCATATCCATTTTAAACGTCTCCTGAATGATCGTGGTTTAGACTAAATGCTACTATGTTTAATCTGATTTATGTATCAAAACGGTGCCGAATTGACTTGTTCAGCTGTAAGAACCCATGGAGAGGGAATATTGGATGTAATTCTTAGAGTAATAGGGATGATCAATGTGTCTAAAAGTCCCTTTATATTTTACGTGAATCAATTTCTGCTGTCAACTGTCACATGAATACATATAAGATTTTGTATAGAAAATATCATTTTACGTTTTGTTGGCTTAAGAACGACAATGAAAAATATGCGCAATAAACAAAAAAAAATCTCAATATGACGCGTCAGTGAATCACGTGACCGGTGGGCTATAAAGTATCTAAACCGCCGATAGTTGGAACACTAAAATAAGTATCATTATCGATGTTTTAAGACGGATGGCAGCTTAATGCAGGGTGAAAGTCATGCAGAAAGTTCCTCTTGGAGCTTTCTGCATGCCGTTCACCCTGCATTAAGCAGCCTGCTGCCTACAAATTATTAATTTCATTACTAATATTTCGTAGTATCGAGTTTTTACTGTATCGATTAACTACGATCAAACATAATGATGCCAAATGGGCTTGTTCATCTTTGCAAAATCATAGAAAGAAGATAATGGGAACCCGGGCACATAGAGCAATTAGGGTGTTACTGTCAATATTAACGTTCGTTACATTCCTTTAAAGCTGATAATCAATCTGTCGGTGAAGATAGCTGGATTCACAAAATGATTCATAAAATAACACTTTCAATTTTACAAGTTCTATTTTCGATTTTAAATACAACAGATTGTTTTGTATCAAATGTGTCTGTAATTGTGTGCCTGACTGATTAACTCTAGATGGATTTTGATAACTTTTACAAATATTGAAAGAAATTGATGGGATTGTTCACTATTTGAAGTACAACTGATGACGAGTTTTGCAGACTAATGCTGCTTAACCCTTTACTCCACATGTACGCATTTTCACTCTTTTGCAAACAGAGTAGACCAAGATCAGACAGGTCCTACAGGAACCTTCTGACCAGGGTCTGTTCTGTATGCTTATGGAATGACATAATATAATCTATACCACGGCAAAACCAAACTTTTCTTTGTTCATTGACCATTAGGCATTGACCACCATAAGATTCAGCTAATGAATATTCATGTAGTCAGATTTGTGTACATATATTCATCAGGTTAATGTTTAAGTTTTAAAATTGTTACGTCACCGGAAATGACGATATTTTTGTAATAAACATTAACTATTTCGCTGCCAAATTTGTCGTCTGCAAACTTTGTCGTCTGCTACGACTTTCCATTTTTATTTTTCTTCACTTTTGTTTCAAGAAACAGTCACAGTTCCTGATTAGACACCGAGTTATTCGGCGACTCATCTGGATCTAAACTGTTTGCATAGGTAAACGTAGATGCGACATTGGGAGCGAAAGAGTTAACCTTTTTAAAAACTAAGAGATAAAACTGCTACTGCAAATCTTTTGTCTTCTGCTGCAATTCTCAAATACTATTTTATTCCGTTTAAAAAACAAAACCTGTTTTGTCTTAATATCAAACAGTTTGGATGCTGATTAGACGCCGAAATTATTTTGCAAAGGACATCACAAATGCATGGGTAGTTTTGAAAGGTTTTAACCCGTTTCCTTCTACCTACACATTTCTAAAAAAATCATTTTCTCTAGTAGATGTTCATTTTTGGTAGATTTATTCAAAGAGGTTGGATATAAAAATTATAGCCTATGATGGAATGGTTTAAACATACTAGTCACTTCTCGGCTATCGCTACCATAATTGAAAAGGCGGCGCGGTGATACCTATTTCCGTTTCAGGCACATGTATGACTTTCTCTGAAAAATGTCTTTGTAAAGTTTGATGGAAATCTGTCAAGACAAGATCGCGACGGAAGAGATGAGAGAGATCCTGTCATTCACTTCTACAAATACTTCATTCTAGCTAGATCCTGTCTGATACTGTTACAGCCATTTAATATGATATGCAGAAAACAAACTCAAAACGCATTAACTATTTCGCTGTTGATGAATCATTTTTTAATGCCAATGCAAACAGTCTGTGTCCAGATGAGACGCCAAGTAACTCGGCGTCTCATCTGGATCCGAACTGTTTGTTACTGTGGTTAAATTTATGAAACAAAAATGAAAGAAACACATTAGAAGCAAAAATTGAGGCAGACGACATATTGCAGACGATTATTCTTGGCAGTTATAGAGTTAATGTGAAAGAAATTCTTGACGGTTGTCAAGTATACGGTTTTATCAGAATCAGACTTCTACGTTGAAGCACCAACATTAACTCTTTTGGCGCCAAATAATGTTCGCCTGCACACATTGTCGTCTGCTTTCAGATTAAAAAAAGACATTTACGCAACAGTTTCTTGACACGTGATTGTAGTGTTGCACAGTTTGGGAATGTATAAGCAATCGTGTTAATTTACATGGTCTCATTTGGATTCAGAAATGTTTTCAAATGTGACATATTCGCCCTATGAGGTGTATAACACTGGAACTAAATGTATATATTAACATATTGCACGTTAATAAACTATTTATCTGCCATCTGTCTATGAGTTCGTCGCGATGCAATTTAACCCTTTCCCTGATATAAACGCATTTTCACACCTTTGCAATCAGAGCAGACCCAAACCAGACGGCTCCTGTTGGAGCCGTCTGATTTGGGTCTTCTCTGTCTGCTTAAGACATGATATAGATGCAGAAACTGTTTCATATTATTGTTTGTTTGTTTTTTTATTTTATTATTTTATGCTTGTTAATCAAATACTTATTGGTGAAGACAACATGTTTGGCAAGGTCACTTGGTATTAACCCTTTCCCTCATATAAACGTCTTTCAAAGTCACTTGGTATTAACCCGTTCCCTCATATAAACGCCTTTCAAGGTCACTTGGTATTAACCCTTTCCCTCATATAAACGCCTTTCAAGGTCACTTGGTATTAACCCTCTCCCTCATATAAACGCCTTTCAATGTCACTTGGTATTAACCCTCTCCCTCATATAAACGCCTTTCAATGTCACTTGGTATTAACCCTCTCCCTCATATAAACGCCTTTCAAAGTCACTTGGTAATGTATTAACCTTTTCCCTCATATAAACGCATTTTCACGCTTTTGCAAACAGAGTAGACCCAGATCAGACGGCTCCTATAGGAACTGTCCGATCAGGGTCTACTCTGTTTGCTAATGGATTCGATAGATCTGATTCTTTAGTGTCTAAAATGGCTACAATGTTCCACCTTCCAAATTTTATTATAACTATTTTGTCTATGCATACATTTTGTATTTGGTATTGAAATTTGGAATAAACACAGATCAGGGAAAGGTTTAAAGGACTAAGCAGAAATCTGTCTCCATCACAACATAAGTCTTCCGAAGTAAATTTCATTGCAATAACATTATAAGAATGCCAAGTATTGTATATCCAGATTGGTCTTTGCCTAGCTCAGTGTATCATAAAATCCAAACTGGACGATGCTGTGTAATATTACAGACAATTAAGACTTGAAAATTGAGGCACACGATAAATGTTCCATACGACAATACATAGCAGCGAAAAAGTAATTGACTTGTATTCTTATGATGCCTTTAATCGTTGTATAGTTAATCCTTTCCCTCGTGGAAATGCCCCTTCATACTTTTGCAAACAGAGTAGACCCAGACCAGACGGCTCCTGTAGGAGCCGTCTGATCAGGGTCTGCTCTGTTTGCTTACGTTATAGTATAGATGTAATTCTACAGTTTCTACCATGGCCAAACAGTCTTTTGTTTTTGATATCAGTATAAAATTCAGATGATTTATATTCAGATATTGATTAAATTGCATACAAAGATAACCATGAAGGAATGTCTTAACATTACTAGATATTTTGGACCAAACCTATCTAGCGTGTACGTGCTTATCTTTAAAAATGTTTTTTTTATACCTTGTATTCCACCCAGACAAGTGGTATTTAGAATTCAGTGAATTCATAAATCCAATTATCGGTTGTCATGACCACAATATCCTGGGGGATTGGTGAATATGTGATAGGTAGATGTTTGTTGGGAACTGAAATTGAAACAGTATTTTACCGTTGTCCATGCTAAGCGCGACCTTTCAGGCATTGCAAACATCTACGCAAACAACTTGCAAAATGTATAAATTAAGTTTTGTAAACTGTGACCAAATTAAACAGTAAAACCTCTCTATAACGGCCACTAAGTTACATCAAGTATTTTGTGTTAAAGGCAGGTGGCTGCTTAAAGCAAGGTGAAAGTAAAACAGAACGCTCCTATAGGAGCGTTCTGTTTTTCTTTCACCTTGCTTTAAGTAGCCACCTGTCCTAAATACCAACTAATTAACACAATTTAGTGGCCCTTATAGATAGGTTCTGTTCTGTATGCATTGGAGGTTTGTAAAAACTGGTCCACATCAGGGTTTGTAAATTGAAAAAGAAATGGAAGACGTCATGTTGTAATAATTGAAACGGAATTCGTTGTGTTGCAACAATCCACAGAAAACCCGTTTAGTTGATTAAAAATATTTAGTAAAGAATTATCGCGAACAATTGCGTATTCCATAGGCAGGTTGCTACTTAATGCAGAGTCAAAGTCATGCAGAACGCTCATAGAGACCCTGCGTTCAGCTGCAACCATGTCTTAACCTTTTATCTAATGAAATCGTATTTTCACGCCCTTGCTGTAGGAGCTGCCTGGTCAGGGTCTGCTCTGTTTGCTTATTGAATTATGTAGATCGGACTCTACAGTTCCGACCACGGCCACAAACTCCTGTGTTCATTTGTCATTCTAAAGCTTTAGTTAATAAATATTCATGATGTCATTATGTCTCCCCCATATTCATGTGGGAGAGACATATTGTTTTTGTGAGAGTTGTGTGTCTGTCCGTCTGTCTGTCTATCCGTCACACTTTCTTGTCCGGACGATAACTCCTATATGCCTGATGTCAGGTGATTGAAAATGCATACATGTACATGAAAAGAGCATAATGAGAGGAAGTGTCATGCACAAGGTCCATAACTCTGGCTTCACTAATATTGGAGTTATTGTCCCTTGTACACTTTAGTTCGTCTGTTTCGAAGAAAAGTCGAGCTATTGTGATCACTGGGTCGTAGGCGTTGGGGTCGTTGGCGTTGTCGTCGGCTTGCAAAAACTTTAATGTAGCTCATTACTCAAAAAGTATAAGAGGTATCAACATGAAACTTTAGTAGATATTATTGAGGGAATGTTCCTTCATAAGAAGCATAACTCTTGATTTCAAAATTTCGGAGTTATGTCCCTTTATTTTTTCATTATTTTATTTAGCTGGACAAATACTAAATCAGACGAGCGTTGGCGCCACACGCGGCTCTTGTTTTCACTTTTTCGTCCAGACGATAACTCCTATATGCCTGATGCCATTGGATTGAAAGCTATTGGAACATTTCATTTATGGAAAGAGCATGATAGAAGGAAGTGTCATGCACAAGGTCCATAACTCTGACTTCAACAACATTGGATTCATTGCCCCTTGTACATTTCTTTCACATTTTCCTGTCCGGACTATGACTCCTATATGGCTCATGTCATTGGATTGAAACTTCATACATAGAAAGAGCATGATGAAAGAAAGGGTCATGTACAAGGGCTATAACTCTGGCTTCAATACTTTTGGAGTGATTGACCTTTGTTACATTTTTCCGATCAATAACTGATCTGCTGATACTATTGGAATGGCATTTCATTTATGGAAAGAGCATGATGGAATGAAGTGTCATGCATAAGTTCTATAACTCTGACTTCAATAATATTGGAGTTATTGCCCCTGATTTTCTTCAGAGTTATTGGACATTCAAATATTTACTTGGAACATTTTGTCCACAGGGTTTCTCCGAAACCTGTAATCAGACATTCATGAAGTCTCATAGGATTGATCAGCATCATGACTAGTTGCGCATATCTTATTCCGGTTTGATAATTTTCTGCAGAGTTATGGGACTTTGAAATTTCTACATGGAAAAGTTTGTCTCCAACACCTTATGTCGAATTTTGATTGCAACTTCATAGGATTGATCAGCACAATGCATAGTTGTGCATATCTTATTCCTGTTACGGTTTGTTGATTTTCTGCAGAGTTATTGGACTTTTGGAAAATGTTGTCCGTGCGCGGGGGTAGACATCAGTTTTTGTATCAAAAACAGTTCTATCTATTTCTTACATGGATATTCATTATCAAAGACCGACAATGGTGCTTTGTTGAACGGTATATGTCACCGATCGAATATGTTGCACGTGTGTGGTATATTCGACCGTAAAAAACACACTTTTCAAATATGTCGTATTCGTCTGCTCAATATGACAGTAAAAACGTAAACGTATATGTCACATACGTAGTGATATAAAACTATTACCATCATTCACCATCACCACCACCACCATCATCATCATTATAATTCACCACCATCATCATCATCATCATCATCATCATCATCATTCACCATCATCATTACCATCACCATCATCAGCAGCAGCAGCGTAACCAGCATCACGATCACAATAATCACCAAAAACATCACCCTCATTACGACCATCATCATCATCAACAACAACAACATCGTCACATTCAACTCATCATCATTTTATTTAGCGTTCTTGGTGTTTCTGCATAACTGAAGGTGACTTTCAGAGAACAAACGAAAGTTTCATAACTGTAATAAACAAGAAACTGATGCAGCTCTGAATAGTGATTTCAACGTATTAAACAGACTTATCATATATGCAATTTCTATATAATAACGATGTCATGCATGTAATTATTTTAAACATATTTGTACAGTTTCATGTAATTGGTCATTTTGATATCACTGTCGAAAATATGTAATATCGATAACACATCAGTTAATGGCACTCATACGCCAATAAACAGGAAACTGGTATAACTCTAACAGTGATTTCAAAAAATTAAACAACATTGTCATACACGTAATTTCTATATGATAACGATGCCATACATGAAATGATTTTAAGCATATTTGTACTGTTTCATGTGACTACATTCATTTTCCATTTTGATATCACTGCCGCAAATATGTAATGTCGATAGCATGCCAGTCATATGCAAATAAACTGGAAAACGGATATAACTCTGAAAAGTGATTTCAAAAAATTAAACGATATTGTCATACATGTTTCAATATAATAACGACGTAATAATCGTTTTAAACATATTTTGAACAGTTTCATTTGACTACATTTGTTCGCCATTTTAATATCACTGCCGCGAATACTTAATGTTAGTAGTATCATACCAGTTAATGGCACTCATACGCAAATGAAGACAGGCATTTGCCTATCTTTGGTCTTTTATTATCTGTTTGATTGCCTATATGAGACCACTGTTTCTACCTGCCTTCATAAACAGAAAACGAACACTGGCGGGATTTCGATTATTCAGTTGAATATCTGGTCTTATATAGATCCCTGGCCTATGAATACCCATTAACCGAATTAATTTTCTGAAGTGTTCACCGACCTTGGCAATTACAAACTGCTTAACTGGGTTTGAACCAATGCAAGTTTTCAAGATGATGATGATGGTAATGATAATGATGATGATAACCAGCCAATAAGCATTGTGGCATAAATAAGATGATTGTTAAAAAATACGTGTATTTTTTTTCAAAACAGATAACAATCACCAAATGTGATGAACTCGTTGCCATTTTCGTTTTTTGTGTCCACTTTGTGAGTGTAACATATTCGTTTTGGTGTGCATATAAAATCTTAAGCTACACGAATATATCACATTTTAAGTACCATATTCGTTTTAAGCGCGTTTCATTTTCGACCGAATATATCATACGTGTGACGTATTCGGTCGAATTTTTCGCTCGTGTTACGTATTTGGTCCGTGACATATACGGTTCAACAGTGCTTATTTGAGAGTAAGGATTGATGAGGGATTTACTGTGTTTGTAAATAACTCGATTTTACTCCATTTAGAGGTCACGTTGGCAATAAACCAGATCATCCTGAAAATAGGAGATTAGTCTACACAAAGCCTCTTTCTCGGGTATAATTAGGAATAAGTTAAAAAGAAAGTATTCGGCGTTATTCTTTGGTTGCAAGAAACGAATCCAGGGTCAAAGGTTATAAAGCTTCGAGTCTGAGTCTGAAATCATTCTCAAGTATCTGATTGGTCAAATTCTGAGCAAGTTGAGTCTGAGTTCGTTCTCAATTTTTTGATTGGTCAGATTTTAGCCTTTGGCTCAAATCTGACCAATCAAAAGCTTGAGAACTCAAATCTGACCAATCAAAGGCTTGAGAACGAACTCAGACTCAACCAAAAAGCTTTATAAGCATGGACTCAGATGCTTGAGAATGATCGCAGACTCAAGCAATAAACTTTATAAACTTGGAGCAAGATTAGACGCCGAGTTTAATCAGCGTTTGTATGATGCTGTAATAATTATTTTGAAAATAATTGGAAGAATTATTCAACGTAGAAGATTGGAGTAGAAGACAAAATTTTCATTCGATAATTTTGTGATAGCCAGAGAGTTAATTGTGTTCATCTTAAGGTTTCGTTTATAAAAGCCCTGTCAAATGGTTCAAAAAAGATATTTGCCAATTGCCAATTATGCGAAGCGTAAATACTATGTTCGGACAAGCTTTATAGAGGGGAAAAACATTTCGATTTTGTTTATGTATACAGTACGCCCCTCTAACCTGAATTATAGTAAAGAAGAATATAGATCTTTTTAGGCAGTTGGCAGGATGAAGTACCGTTACAAACAGAGTAGACCCAGACCAGACAGCTCCTGCAGGAGCTGTCTGATCAGGGTCTGCTCTGCTTGCTTATAAATGGAATAACCTAGCTTTGATTATGAAGTGTATGCAACAGCTAACATTTTTCTTGTCTTGTTAATGCGATATAATTATAAAAATATTAATCTATGCATATTTGTGCTGTAATTAATTCGTAAATGAATATTCATGGAGTAAAGTGTTAAAGAAATTTCCTAATTATTTGCTTTTCCAAGATCGCGCGCTGTGATAGTCCACATTTCCTGCTAGGAAGATCTTCTAATTGACTGACAGAAACTTTCCGAATTTTTCACAAATCCTGACTTGTATTAAATGCAAAAGATCTAAAACCCTTATCATGCTAACCCTTATCTGACTGGTGTTTGCAAAACATCTTGCTCAAGATTAGGCTCCGAGTAACTCAATCGGTCGATCGTCTCTCAAATAGCTTGACTCAATCGCAAATAAGTAAACATCATCTTCAGATCAAATTTTGACAATGTTTAAAATCACACATATGAAATGTTTCAGATTTGCGACATGTCAGTTTGAGTATGTCCAGGACATGGCAGCATGTCGACACATCAAATGTTAGATTATAATTGCACGTCTGGCAATAACTGAATGCCTTGTTCAGTGCCTGGGAATGCCTTGTTTCGTGCATGAAAAGTTCCAAAACATTTAACAGATGCAACTGACAACATTCTACACCATGCATTATACAGTAAAGTATCGCTAGTACGAAAGCATACATAAATATCACTACTCGTCAAATGTCTGATATATAAATAACACTACTCGTCATATGTCTGATACATAAATAGCACTACTCGTCATATGTCTGATACATAAATATGCATACTCGTCAAATATCTTATACATAAATATCCATACTCGTCAAATGTATGATACATAGATATCCATACTCGCGTCAAATATCTAATACATAAATATCCATATTCGTCAAATATCTAATACAGTAAAACCTCTATAACGACCACTAAATTGTGGTAATTTGTTGGTATTTAGAGCAGGTGGCTGCTTAAGGCAAGGTGAAGGTAAAACGGAACGTTCCCATAGGAGCGTTGTTTTAATTTCACCTTGCTTTAAGCAGCCACCTGCCTTTAACACAAAAAATTGATGTTATTAAGTGGTGGTTATAGAGAGGTTTTACTGTACATAGATATCCATACTCGGATATCCATACTCGTCAAAAATCTAATACATAGATATCCATACTCGTCAAATATCTAATACATATATATCCATACTCGTCAAATATCTTATACATAAATATCATACTCGTCAAATTTATTATACATAGAGATCCATACTCGCGTCAAATGTATGATACATAGATATCCATACTAGTGAAATATCTAATGACATTTATAAATATCCATACTCGTCAGATGTCTAATACATAGATTTATATTCCTACTCGTCAAAGTCTGATAATGAAATATATATATGCATTTTATTTTTTCGCATTTTTTGAGTCCACGGTGACCAGGTCGTTTTACACATTTGATTCCTCTTACATGTAACGCTTTCCCTAATGAATATTCATGTAATATATAATGACGTCATAAATATTTATGTGCTGAATTTTCATAATGGTATATGAACACCTGTGTTTTGACAATGCCTTTGGCCAGAAACTGTAGAATCAGATCTATATAGTCTAATAAGCAAACAGACTAGAGCCTGATCAGACGGCTCCCACAGGAGCCGTCTGATCTGGCACTACTCTGTTTGTACAGGCGTAAAAAGGCGTTTCTATGAAATAAAGAGTTACGCCAACGTGGGTCTATTCTGTTTGCAACGGTACCAAAATTCGCCTGAATAAGGGAATAGGTAAACCTTCAACTTTATGGACCAAGTTATGATGACATTTGCCGGCAATTACAAAATCTGTGCGATGCCATAGAAAGGCAATACGCATGTATCAGCTTCCAAAAACCTCTTTAACGGCTTCTTGTGATTAATGAATAAATCTTGGTTACTTTACATCGACCCTTTAGCTCATGAATATTCATGTAAGAAACAATGTCATCATGAATATTAATTAATCCCCCACCGCATAGCGGAGGGGGGGGGTTATAGGAATGGCCTTCGTCTGTCTGTCTGTCCGTAACAATTTTGTGTCCGCTCCATATCTCCTATACCCCTTGAAGGATTTTCAAGAAACTTGCCTCAAATGTTAACCAAGTTGAGACGATGTGCAGAACATATGTGGCAGATATGTCGGCTCAAGGTCAAGGTCACATTTGAAGGTCAAGGGTTTTAACCTTCAATTTCCATTGCATTTTTTGTGTCCGTTCCATATCTTCTAAACCCTTTGAAGGATTTCCATAAAACTTGAGTCAAATGTTAACCAAATTAAGACGATGTGCAGAACACATGTGGCAGTCATGTCGGCTCAAGTTCAAGGTCACATTTGAAGGTCAAGTGTTTAAACCTTCAGTTGCCATTACAGTTTCGTGTCCGCTCCATATCTTCTAAACCCTTTGAAGGATTTTCATAAAACTTGAGTCAAATATTAAATGAATTGAGACGATGTGCAGAACCCATGCGGCAGTCATGTTGGCTCAAGGTCAAGGTCACGTTTGAAGGTCAAGTGTTCTAACCTTTAATTTCCGTTACATTTTCGTGTCCGCTCCATATCTTCTAAAGCCTTTGAAGGATTTTCATAAAAGTTTAGTTAAATGTTAGCTAAATTGAGACGATGTGCAGAACACATGTGCCAGTCATGTCGGCTCAAGGTCAAGGTCACATTTGAAGATCAAGTGTTCTTACCTTCAATTTCCATTATAGTTTCGTTATCTCCTATACCCCTTGAAGGATTTTCAAGAAACTTGCCTCAAATGTTAACCACGTTGAGACAATGTATTGTGCTACCACAGTGAAATCATTATTGGTAATTAACAAATACAATATTATTACACTTTGTCAAATTAAATACTATCTTGTCTTGTGTTGTCTTATCCTAATGCATGAAATGCAGTTTTAAAACCCATTGTATCACCTTAAGGTCAATGTCTTAAATTAGGTGGCGGCGGTGGGGGATATAGCTGTCCTTTGGACTGCCTTGTTACATAATTGTTTTTGTGTCACACTGCCTCTCGGCAGTGTGTCACTTAGGGATCACTTTTCCGTCGTCTGTCCTTCTGTCTATCCGTCACGCTTTCGTTTTTTGGCTGTAATTTCTAAAGTAATCATTATAGAGCTTTCAAATTCCACGTGTCTTTCTCGCATTGAGGACCATTGATGTAGCAAAGGTCCATCACTCTGCATGGATTTTTTTAGTTATTCCCTTTTGTTCTGATATTCGCTCTCCAACATATTACATGTACATGTAACAGTATTTGTGTCAGTTGCGAGCAGGTGACACATGTGTTCCTCTGAACACTCTTGTTTTATATAAATGGCATATGAATGTAGAACCAGAGCTATTTTTTACTGCACACTTTGTTATCATCTTTTATCCATTCTCTGTTTTACTTCGAAACACCACTATTGTTTCTATCATTAGAACCTAACTGTTCCTACCCAACCCCTACCCTGCTGTAAACCAAACACTATTTACTCAAATTTAGATCAGCTCCAATTTTGACTACTTCTGAGTTCATAAAGCTTTAGAGAAACTATTAACCAGGTTTCAAACAGCTTGGATCCTGATGAGACGCCGGCGTCTCATCAGGATCCAAGATATTTGCAAATACGAGTCAGGCCGCGGATAACTGAATAAAGATCAATATCAGCAGCAGTATTTTGCAATAATGAAGAGAAATAAGCACTGTTTTCCCAGTAGAGTACGAATTATAAAGAGTTTCAGCATGTTCGTACAATTTAACGAAAACTGTTTTGCTTTAACTGCATAGATATATCTTGCTGCCCCGCAATTAAAGCTTGTTATTTATACCATTGTCTTGAAATTACACGTTTTCGTGTTGTAATTGCCAAGGTTATTTTACAGCACAGTAAAACCGCTCTAAACCGTAATTTTAGTAAAGAAGAATTTGGACATTTTAGGCAATTGGCTGTTTACTGAAGGGTGAAAGTCATGCAGAAAGCTCCCAAAGGAGCGTTCTACATTGCTTTCACCCTGCATTAAGCTGTCACAAGACTGACATTGATATTAATTTAATTGCACGGTTTAGAGAGGGTTTAACTTTTAAAATTACGAGGGAAGAATGGTGCAGGAATTTTACCGAATCTAACCAAAATTGCATCCAATGGAACATGAGTTTTCTGCATGAATTTCACCCTGCATTAAGCTGTCACATGCCTGAACGCGCGAAATGAATACTAATTTAAACGTCCGGCTTATAAAAGGTTTTGCTGTAACTATTATTTTACGTGAGAAAAATTGGGTAGGACATTTATAAAATTTAACCCATATGTCATCCAATGGCACTTAGTTTTGTACATGACTTTCACCCTGCGTTAAGCTGTCACTCGTCCTAACCCCTCACTCCATGAATATTCATGTAAGAAATAATGACGTCATGAATATTGATTAACTGAATTTATATACTTGCACTATGAACAGGGGAATTTTATCGTGATAGAAACTGCAGAATCAGACCTGTATTATGTCACAAGCAAACAGAGCAGACCCTGATCAGGCGATTCCTACATGAGCTGTCTGATCTAGGTCTACTATGTTTGTAAAGGTGTAAAAGGGCGTATTTTTGGAGTAAATGATTAACCCTTTCACCGCCGCAGTCGCATAAATGCACCACGACAAATAGTGCAGTCCAAGATCAGACGCCGCCTTTTCAAGGCGGCGTCTGATCAGGGACTTCACTATTTGTCTCAATCTGTTTTAACTTTTTAAATTACGAGGGAAGAATGGTGCAGGAATTTTACCGAATCTAACCAAAATTGCATCCAATGGAACATGAGTTTTCTGCATGAATTTCACCCTGCATTAAGCTGTCACATGCCTGAACGCGCGAAATGAATACTAATTTAAACGTCCGGCTTATAAAAGGTTTTGCTGTAACTATTATTTTACGTGAGAAAAATTGGGTAGGACATTTATAAAATTTAACCCATATGTCATCCAATGGCACTTAGTTTTGTACATGACTTTCACCCTGCGTTAAGCTGTCACTCGTCCTAACCCCTCACTCCATGAATATTCATGTAAGAAATAATGACGTCATGAATATTGATTAACTGAATTTATATACTTGCACTATGAACAGGGGAATTTTATCGTGATAGAAACTGCAGAATCAGACCTATATTATGTCACAAGCAAACAGAGCAGACCCTGATCAGGCGATTCCTACATGAGCTGTCTGATCTAGGTCTACTATGTTTGTAAAGGTGTAAAAGGGCGTATTTTTGGAGTAAATGATTAACCCTTTCACCGCCGCAGTCGCATAAATGCACCACGACAAATAGTGCAGTCCAAGATCAGACGCCGCCTTTTCAAGGCGGCGTCTGATCAGGGACTTCACTATTTGTCTCAATCTGTATTTCTATTATGTGCTTTATTCCTTTGAAATTTGCATTTATTTATTTCATTTCCTTATTTTACTGAATGATTTAACAAACTTGGATTGCAGACGACATTTAGAAATTTGGCGCCGAAAGGGTTACGGCCCGATCTTGATACTAAATTGAATATCCGGTATAGAGGGAGGTGGGGGGGGGGGGTTACTGTAGCTAGTACATGTAACTTACGCGAGAAGTTAACATTGGGTCAAATGAAACTTGAGTTTTGAATCTTAAAGAACATTTACCATTGACCCATACTCACATTTTAAATGCAAATTTAAGACTACAATAGCATCTGTCTTAATGAACTAATATTGGGTGGAAAGGAAACAGGAATCGCTAAAAAGCAAGTGGTTGCTTAATAGGAGACAAAGGTGATGCAGAAAGTGCAGTGGTTTCGACCAGCATTAATATATCATCTGTCTTAAAGACCCATAGTTAGAACTCTTTTTGATGGTCGCTTAACCCATTACCTCATAGGCTATTTTTAGGTACAACTTTTTTGAATAATAGGAGCATTAACTGGAGAAAATGAAAATTTCAGGATTTTGTAGTTTAAATCATTGTAATAAATAGAGCATTTGCTCCTTTAGGAGCAAATGCTCTATTTATTACAATGGTTTAACAAAGTGATTTTACAGAAAAGTCGTCAATATGAGGGAATGGGTTAAGACATGTTCTACTGCAATATTTAAATTGCAATTTAAATATTGTTCGTTCCACTTTAGTTAAATTTTCACGTATATTTTTCTAAAGAAGCCACTGATTCGCAATTATGCATAATATAATAAAGGTGAACTTGCATCAATATCTAACACTTTTATATGGACTTTCATATCAGCCAAGTTTAACGTGAATATTCGAGGGTTGTTTTTAATCAAACGTGTAACTTGACAAACAGTGCATACCCTAATGAGGGGGCTCCAAGAGGAGTCCTCTCATCTGAGTCTGCGCTATTTGCAAAGCCCAGTAGTGACTCGTTTCCCGCATTGAAATGGTTAAATTTGCCTTATCTTGAATAGTGTTTGTGAGTCTAAGTAAGAGTCACAAATGTTGACTCAATATTTCTGTGAACGTGGATCCAGATCCTGCCTAATTTGATTTTACAAACAGCTTGGATCCAGATGAGATGTCAAGTAAAACCTTTGACATTTTAATCACAGTTTCAACATATGTACAGCTAGACGTATCAAACTTCACAAAGCTCTTCACCATTACAAGAGCTGACATCTGGCATACACATATGCCTAATCCATTCCCTCCTATTGACACCTTTTGACGCCTTTGTAAAAGTCATTTTTGAAACAATTGTGATAAATAGAGCATTTGCTCCATGCTCTATTTATTACATTGGTTTCAAAACTATATCACATTGGTTTCAAAACTATATAATTCTAAAAAGAATCTTTTTCTATTAAATGCTCATTTTCATTAGATTTATTTTCAAGGAGGCTGGGTCTAATAATAGTCATGGGTTACAGATTATCTTATGAATATTTATGTACAATTAATCTAATTAATATTCATAATGCCTTCAATTCTAACATGAATATTCATCGAATAGATAGTTAAATACTGGTATTGGAAGCCCGGTTTAAATATTTTTTATTATACGCCCGTTTGAAAAAACGGGACGTATTATGGAATGGCGCTGTCTGTCTGTCTGTCTGTCTGTAACATCTCTAACCCGGTTTAATTTTTTTTTATATACGCCCGTTTGAAAAAACGGGACGTATTATGGCATGGCGCTGTCTGTCTGTCTGTAACATCTCTAACTCAAATTCGGCTGGGTGGATCGTTCTCAAATTTAACCACAATGTTTATCTGGACATGCTACAGTAGCCTGTCGAGTCCTGGTACGTATATTCAAGGTCAATGTCGCATACTTAGACTTAGAATGTGCGTTTAGCGTTTGCGTTTAGCAAATATGTTAAATGTCAGTCTGTCTGTAACATCTCTAACTCAAGTTCTACTTGATGGGTCCTTCTCAAATTTAACCACAATGTTTATCTGGACATGCTACAGTAGCATGGGTGTGTCCCGGTATGTATATCCAAGTTCAAAGTCGCACAATTGGAATTTGCGTTTAGCATTTGCGTTAAGCAAATATGTTAACCTCAATTTATGTTAAAAGTCCACTTATTTACATAACCCTTTGAGATAAAGCTTGGAAACTCGGAATTTTGGAACACTTGTTCACCAGTACAACCTTCATCTGTATGCAAGAGTACATAACTCTGTCAATCATTTTGAGAGAATTATGGCCCTTTTTAACTTTGAATTTTTGGTTAAGGTTTTTGTTAAATTCCCCCTATTTATATAACTTTTTGAGATAAAGCTTTGAAACTTTCAACAGTGGTTCACCATCACAGGCTTTACCTGTAGGCAATGGTGCTTAACCCTGTCAAGCATTTTGACAGAATTATAACCCTTTTTAAATTAGAATTTTTGGTTACGGTTTTTGTTAAAATCCACCTTTTTATACGCCGACCTAATAAAGGTGGTCGTATATTGTCGTGGCCCTGTCCGTCCGTCCGTCCGTTCGTTCGTTCGTTCGTTTGTTCGTTCGTTCGTCCGTCAACATTTTGTTTGTCCGCTGTTTTCTGGGAAAACTATTTGACAGATATTAATGAAACTTCATACAAATGTTTAATGCATCAAGATCTGAAGCTGAGTTGATTCTGAGGTTCATTTGATTTTTCATTTCAGAGTTATGGCCCTTGTCCTTAAAAAATATGCAAATAGTTTGTCCGCTGTTTTCTGGGAAAACTATTTGACAGATATTAATGAAACTTCACACAAATGTTTAATGCATCAAGATCTGAAGCTGAGTCAATTCTAAGGTTCATTTGATTTGTCGTTTCGGAGTTATCGCCCTTTTACTTAAAAAATAATGCAAATACATGCAAATAGTTTGTCCGCTGTTTTCTGGGAAAACTATATGAGAGATATTAATGAAACTTCACAAAAATATTTAATGCATCAAGATCTGGTGCCGAGTTAATTTTGAGGTTTATTTGATTTGTCGTGTCGGAGTTATGGCCCTTTTACTTTAAAAATAATGCAAATATATGCATATAGCTTGTCCGCTGTTTTCTGATAAAACTATTTGACAGATATTAATGAAACTTCATACACATGTTTAATGCATCAAGACCTGAAGCTAAGTCGATTCTGAGGATCATTTGATTTGTTGTTTTGGAGTTATGGCCCTTGCACTTAAAAACATAATGCAAATCTATGCAAATATGAGGATGGCCATAACTTTTTCATTTGAAATGATATTTACTTCAATTTTTTTATATGGTTAAACCTTAATGTGAATTTTCACATATATTGCGGGGGTTTTGATATGTCATTTTATTCTAAAGTTATGGTCCTTGAACTTTGTGTGTTTGTTGCTTTGTTTGTCGGTCAACTTTTAGTTTGTTGTTTTTTAGGAAAACTGTTAAAATGATATGAATGAAACTTAACACAAATGTTTTAAGCAACAAAATTTGAAGCTGAGTTTATTTTGAGGTTCATTCAGTTTGTCTTTACAGAGTTATGGCCGTTGCACTTTACAAAAATCTGCAATAATGAGGATTAGCTGTAACTTTTTTATTTAATAAGATATTCACTTCATTTTTTAAAAAAATAGTATCACCTTAATATGGAAATCAAGATCTGGAGCACAGATTAGAAAATGTCAACACTTATAAGGCATGTTGAATCAGTTTGCAAGTGGGCGTATTATGTACCGTATGCGGTACTCTTGTTAAATAACCCATTGAGATAAAGCTTTGAAACTTAAAACACTTGTTCACCATCACGTGCGTCATCTGTAGGCAAGGATACATAACTCTGTCATTTTTTTGACAAATTTACTTACCTTTTTAATTTAGAATTTTTGGTTAATTTGTTTGTTAAAGTCCAATTATTTACCCTTTGAGATAAAGCCTTGAAACTTGAAACATGGCACACTTGGCCTTAGAATTTGTGTTTGTGTTGAATGGGCGTATATTGTGCCCATTGTCACTCTTGTTCTCATTCATGTCTGTAAATAAAATGAGTTGAACTTTTATTTTCAGGTGTTGATTCATGTTTCCGGGGTAGTGTTTCTGACTTTGCTTGTCAACGCCACAACCATATTCGGTCTGCTTCGGGTTCTAGGTAAGTCCATGAGTTTAAACATATTTTATTCCATAAATTTGCTACATTTTGTACATGAGGTAATAGTTTTACAACATTGGAATAGGATTGGATCGAAAGCAAAGCTTGTTAAGATCCTGTCCTTGTGTCATGTCTTTTTACAACAAATCAAATGTAATGTCAGTAGGAAATAAACGCGATCATCAATATCACTGTTACATATATAGTAGTTGAGTTTTGAATGAAAGGAAGAAACAAAGGAAAAAGAGGAGAGGACATACATGTATAGAATATAAGGGTTTGTGGTCGGTGGTGTGGATCTCACCATTGATGCAGAGTGTTTCGACAACAGAGTATAAGGGGCTCTCAGCTGAAGCGTTTGCTATCCTTTATAAATGTGTGGACTGCTTTAAAAATAGTTTCGTTTGCTGCTAGTGAGAGAGTTGGACTTCCATAGAGAAGAATTTTGGTGGTAGCAGTACAGACGGAGCAGAGTACATTAAGGAGATTGATCCTGATAGTTTGGTACCTTGGACAAATCATGAAATAGTGATTAGCACTCTCTATATCTCCACACTGGCATAAGGGAGAATCAACAATGTTTTTATTAAATAAACATAGATTAAGGGACCTACAATTAGTTCGAAGGCGTGTGTGGAGAATTTGGGTTTTGCGGTCTCCCATGTAATAGTATGGGGGTGTTTCAGTGGTGCTTGGGGAAATAAGCTGTTTGAAAGTGTTAATAGATACCGTGTTTCTAATTTCTGGAGAGAGCGCGTTCCATTGTCGGACAACAGTGGGTAAGAAAGAGTTATAGTACAATTGAGATCTGCAGCGAATTGAAAGAATATTGTCAGAATGTCTCAGATTATAGGATGATGTATCGCTTACTAGATCTGGAACGAGCTGTGTAAGGTAATGTGGAGTGTTATTATTTACCATTTTATGGAAAAGTATAAGTTTGTGATTAGTTCTTCTTTTATCAAGAGATTGCCATCAAGTTTCCTTTTGAATCTCATTTAATGAAATTAGTTTGGTGGCACCTATGGCAATTATGGCAAGTCCATTAACGCCTTACTTAACCTTTTCCCTGTTCTATTTTTATTTCAAATTTCAATACCTACTGAATATTCATCGATAAAATAGTTATAATGAGGTATATAAGGTGGAACATTATAGCTATTTTAGAAAGTACAGAAAGAGATCTTTCAAATTCCATTAACAAACGGAGCAGACCCTGATCAGACGGCTCCTATGACCTGATCTGGGTCTACTCTGTTTGCAAATGCGTGAAAACACGTTTATTCGATGGAAAGTGTTAACCCTTTCCTTCATACAAAGGCTCTTTCATACCTTTTTCGGACTGCGGGAAAACACGTGTACTGATGTTTGCTGACAGTGTAGATCAAGATTAGGGGACATCTCTAGAGTATTGATCAGGGTTTACACCGTTTGCCATTCAGTTTATTCCCCCCCCCCCAAACTATACTTTTTCATACACAATGGACTCTTCTGTTAACCCATTCCCTCATATTGACGACTTTTGACGACTCTATAAAAGTCACTTTTTAAACCATTGTGATAAATAGAGCATTTGCTCCTATAGGGGCAAATGCTCTATTTATCACAATGGTTTCAAACTACAAAATTCTAATTTTTTCCTTTCCTCTAGTTAATGCTCCTTTTCGGTAGATCCATTCAAAGAGGTTGGATCTAAAATAGCCTATGAGGTAATGGGTTAAACAGTGTTGGACCATTCTGCTGAAAATTCAGCGTTGAAAGGTTAAACTATTTGGGACAGCATAAGTTTTTTCCATATCAGCCATATTGTCTACTCCTGCTACTTCATTGCTTGTTATGTCAAACTGTGCAGGAACCAGAGCACCCAACCACTCATGTAGCCTTAATGTTAAATGCTTCAATGCGTCAGTGATAAATTGATGTCTGAAACATATTCTGCTCTATTTGGCATTGTCCATTCGTAACCATTTCGTTACCATGGTTACAACTCTTATTAACCCTTTGTCTGCTAATGGATATTTATGTAAGAAATAATGGCATAATGAATATTGATAAGATTACTTTTTATAATGATACGTAAACACAGGAACATTTGTATATTTGCCGCGGTAGAAACTATAGAATCATATGCATATCATTTCTTAAACACAGACCCTGGTTCCTACAGGAGCTCTACTTGCCAAAACATAGAAAGGCTAAAATGCAAAAACGTAGAAAGCTTGATATAACGAGGAGAAAGTTCAACAATAATAATGAAACGAACCAAAATACATTGCAGCATAAGATTTAACCATTGCCTCCAAAGTACGCTTTTTATTATGTCTCCCCCCATATTTATATGGGGGAGACATATTGTTTTCGTGAGAGTTGTCTGTCTGTCTGTCTGTCTGTCTGTTCGTCTGTCTGTCTGTCCGTCTGTCCGTCTGTCCGTCACACTTTTTGTCCGGACGATAACTTCAATATGCCTGATGGCACTTGATTGAAACTTCATATATGGAAATAGCATAATGATAGGAAGTGTCATGCACAAGGTCCATAACTCTGGCTTGACTAATATAGGAGTTATTGCCCCTTGTAAAAATAATCTCACTTTTTGTCCGGATGATAACTCCTATATGGCTCATGCCATTGGATTGAAGCTTCATATATGGAAATATCATGACGAGAGGAAGTGTCATGCACAAGGTCCATAACTCTGGCTTCACTAATATTGGAGTTATTGCCCTTTGTAAAAAAAATCACAATTGTTTTGTCCGGACGACAACTTCAATATGCCTGATGCCAGTTGATTGAAACTTCATATATGGAAAGAGCATAATGAGAGGAAGTGTCATGCACAAGGTCCATAACTCTGGCTTCACCAATATAGGAGTTATTGCCCCTTGTACATAAAATTCACACTTTTTTGTCCGGACGATAACTCCTATATGGCACGTGCCATTGGATTGAAACTTCATATATGGAAAGATCATGACGAGAGGAAGTGTCATGCACAAGGTCCATAACTCTGGCTTCACTAATATTGGAGTTATTGCCCTTTGTAAAAAAAATCACAATTTTTTTGTCCGGACGATAACCCCTATATGGCACATGCCATTGGAGTGAAACTTCATACATGGAAAGATCATGATAAGAGAAAGTGTCATGCATAATATCCTGAACTCGAGCTTCAATAAATTTAGAGTTATTGCCCCTTTTACATTTGTTTAACGCTTTCTTGTCTGGACGATAACTCCTACATGGATCTTGCCATCGTATTGAAACTTCATACATGGAAAGAGCATGATGAGAGAAAGTGTCATGAACAAGTGCCATAACTCTGGCTTCGATACTTTTGGAGTTATTGCCCTTTGTTACATTTTTTGTCCGATCATTAACTCCTGTTCGACTGATGCTATTGGAATGACATTTCATTTATGGAAAGAGCATGATGAAAGTAAGTGTCATGCACAAGGGCCATAACTCAGGTATCAGTATTTTTGGAGTTATTAGCTGTTATCATTTTCTTCTTGAAAAATGTGGTGTGGAAAGCGCATAATGAGGGAAAATATCATTCATCAAGTCCATAACATTTTTAGTGATTTCCCTTTACATATTGTTTTTATTAGAGGGGAGACATCCGTTTTTGTGACAAAAACCTCTAGTTCCTTTTTGCAAACAGTGTAGATCCAGGTCAGGGAACTCCTTTATGAGTTGTCTGATCAGCGTCTTCGCTGTTTGCTCTCAAGATATCTGTGTCCTTAGTTTATCCTGCCTTTTATAGAAGTAATTGTTAATATATACATGTACATACAAAAATACTATTTGAGATAATAAACATGCAAAGTGAGTGGTGTTAAAGTATTCATGGAGTAGAGGGTTAAAGAGAAGTGGATACTATCCGTTCTATTTTATATTCTACACCACTACTACAGTGCATGCTTCCTCCATCTTTAATTAGCTGAACGTCGCAATATGACTGAAATACTGTTAAAGCGACGTAAACCCCGATTCAAACTGCACACAAATCATATATACTACACTATGACTTGCCTGAATTAACCCTCACCCAGCGGCAAAAGAACATGTCTTTTTGGATCTGGTGCAAAATTAAATACGTCCGATGCGATCAAGATTTGGAGAATGTACTCACCGAGTGTCAATGTACTGACCAACAAGCTTTAAAGAAACTGTTGACCATGTGTCAAGCAGCTTTGATCTTGATGAGACGCCGATTTACTCATCTGGATCCAAGCTGTTTGGAAATTCGAGTCAGATCGCGGTTGGCAGGATTTTGATTACGGTAGCGGATATAAAGATTAAGGTAGGGGATATTGATAAAAGTAGGGTGATAAGGGTTACAGTAACGGATTAAAAGGTCAAGGTAGTGGATGTAAAGGTTAAGGTAGTGGGATATAAAGGTCAAAGTAGCGGATATAAAGATCAAGGTAGCTAATACAAAGTTTTAAGGTAGCGGATATACAGGTTTGACGAGCGGATATAAGGTAAAGGTAGCGGATATAAAGGTGAAGATAGCGGATATAAAGGTTAAGGTAGCTGGTATAAAGGTCAAGGTAGCGGATATAAAGGTCAAGGTAGCGGATATAAAGGTCAAGGTATCGGATATAAAGGTGAAGGTAACGGATATAAAGGTCAATGTAGCGGATGTAAAGGTCAAGGTAGCGGCTATAAAGGTTAAGGTAGCTGGTACATGTATAAAGGTCAAGGTAGCGGATATAAAGGTTAAAGTAGCGGATATAAAGGTTAAAGTAGCTGATATAAGGTTAAGGTTGTCGGATACGGGTTTATCTATTTATAATTTATCTGACTCTAAAATATACTTCGTTCTAGTCTTATTACATAATTCACACGAAATAGTGTATTTTAGCCCACCAGGCACAATGTGCCAAAATGAGCTACTAGGATCGTCTCTGTGTCCGCTATCCGTCACCGTACATCATCCGTCGTCGTACATCATCTGTCGTCGTGCACCATTCGTCATCGGCCGTCATCGTAAAACAATTTCTTTAACTTTTTTTGCTGCCAATGTCGTATCTGTGAATACCTGTGCAAACAGTTTGGATCCAGATGAGACGCCGAGTAAAAGTAGAAAATGGAAGCAAAACTTCTAACAGACAACAATAGTTGGCAGTGAAATACTTAAACAACATCTACTCTATAACTACTAAATGGAATTTCACAAGAATTGTGTCGTTCCGTCAGTAGGTCACAGAGTTATGCTATAATAGATCTTGAACAGTTTCTTTAACCCTTTACCCCATGAATATTCATGTAAGAAACAATAAACAACTGAAGAATCATATCTATACTATATGTTGAGCAAACCGAGCAGATCCTTCTGTTGAAGCCGTCTGATCTGGGGCTACTCTTTTTGCAAATGCATAGAAAGGCGTACATGTATCTATGGAGTAAAGGGATAAAGAGGTCTCCTCCTAAACTTCCCAGAAATTATCCTCATCACAATATCTTCAAACGGCTCGTAAACTACTGAACTGAATTTGATTAAAACTTCATAGGAAGGATCCTTATATTGCCGTCTGTCAAAGGCCAATGTGACTCTTGAGGAGATCATTTAAACTTAATATAGATTTTAGAATCGAGTTGTTAAACATAATCCCCTAAACCATAGTTTGGAGTTTTATCAAATTTGGCAGTAATAAGCGTCAATCAAAGTTACAGAAATGGATTAAACTGTTGCAAAAATAGGTCACATGGAACTAAACATTGAAACTAGTTTTGAGGATGTACATACCACTTAGCCTGTTAACCCTTTCACTTCCAATGTGGCATAAATGCACCACGACGAATAATGCAGTCCCAGATCTTCACTTTTTATCTCAATCTCTAGTTCAATATCTGTGCTTTATTCCTTTGAATTTGTATTTATTTATCTCATTTCATTATTGTACCGAATGATTTAACAAAAATTAGATTGCGGACGACAATTTGGAATTTGGCGCCGACATGGTTAACCGGGTTAGCGATACAGCGGCCTTTTGTTTACTTCTTTCAGATACTTATACTGCTACGAATGCTTTGTTACATAATTATACATGTATGCATATGATTTGCAACGGTTTTGAACTTGTTCCCATTGTTTTCAGTAGAACCAGTCTTAAGCGGCCATCAAAAAGAGGTCTAATTATGGGTTTGTAAGGCAGGTGATAGCTTAATGAAGATCAAAGATAATATAGAAAGCTCCTACAGCAACTAATATGTTCAATAAATGATAGACCGCTTACGACAGGTTCTACTTTATTGTCATTATGTATTGTTAAGTGTCAGTGAAGACAATTTTTATGCCCCCATAGACGATAGTCGGGGGGCATATTGTTTTTGCCCTGTCTGTCTGTCTGTCTGTTTGTCTGTTTGTCTGTTTGTTTGTCAGCAACTTTAACATTGGTCATAACTTTTGAGCCAGTATAGATAGAGACTTGATATTTGGCATACATATGTATCTCATGAAGCCGCACATTTTGAGGGGTGACGTGTCAAGGTCAAGGTCATCCTTCAAGGTCAGAGGTCAAATATATGGGTCAAATCGCCGACTTTAACATTGGCCATAACTTTTGGACCAGTAGAGATAGAGACTTGATATTTGGCATGCTTGTGTATCTCATGAGGCTGCACATTTTGAGGGGTGACATGTCAAGGTCAAGGTCAGAGGTCAAGGTCAGAGGTCAAATATATGAGGGGGCATAGTGTTTCACAAACACATCTTGTTGGATTATGTTTTCAAAACGTCATGTTTTTGCTCATTTACAGCTCTGAATGCTTTGTTACAAATCATTAACTGCGTAACACCGTCTTGAAATCGTTACTTATTATATATTGTTGAGCGTGGATATGTAGACATTATATTAAGTGTCAGTGTAGATATTATACTTTAAGTGTAGATATTATATCGGTGTCAGTGTAGCCATTATATTGTTAGTGTCGATGTAGACATTATATTGTTAGTGTCGGTGTAGACATTATATTGTTAAGTGTCGGTGTATACATTATAGTGTTAGTGTCTGTAGACATTATATCGTTAAGTGTCTGTGTAGACATCATATTGTTAAGTGTCAGTGTAGATATTATACTTTAAGTGTAGATATTATATCGTTTAGTGTCAGTATAGACATTATATTGTTAAGTGTCTGTGTAGCCATTATATTGTTAGTGTCGGTGTAGACATTATATCGTTAAGTGTCAGTATAGACAATATATTGTTAGTGTCAGTGTAGCCATTATATTGTTAGTGTCGGTGTAGACATTATATTGTTAAGTGTCTGTATGGACAATATATTTTGTTAGTGTCAGTATAGATATAATATCAGGGTTGCCACGCGTCAGGGAAAAGTCAGGGAAATTGAAATTTTTTTCAAGGTCAGGGAATTGTCAGGAAATTTTGAGAACTGTCAGGGAAATTTGAAAATATAGGCAAATGTCAGGGACAGAAAGACCAAATTTCGCGATTGAATGTGTCAGTGAAATTTGAAATTATGTCAGGGAAATGTCAGGGAATTGTCAGGGAATTTTGTTTCCTCTGGTTGGTGGCAACCCTGAATATCGTTTAGTGTCGGTATAGACATTATATTGTTCAATGTCAGTATAGATATAATATCGCTTAGTGTCAGTGTAGACATTATATCATTAAGTGTCAGTGTAGACATTATATTGTTAGTGTCAGTGTAGACATTATACTTTAAGTGTAGATAATATATCGGTTAGTGTCAGTGTAGACATTATATTGTTAAGTGTCGGTGTAAGACATTATATTGTTAGTGTCAGTACAGATATAATATCGTTTAATGTCAGTGTAGACATTATATTGTTGGTGTCGGTGTAGACATTATATTGTTGGTGTCGGTGTAGACATTATATTGTTAGTGTCGGGGTAGACAGTATATTGTTAAGTGTCAGTATATATATATATATAATATCGTTAAGTGTCGGTGTAGACATTATATCGGTTAGTGTCAGTGTAGACATTATATTGTTAGTGTCGGTGTAGACATTATATTGTTAGTGTCAGTACAGATATAATATCGTTTAGTGTCAGTGTAGACATTATATTGTTGAGTGTCAGTGTAGACATTATATTGTTAGTGTCGGTGTAGACATTATATTGTTAGTGTCGGTGTAGACATTATATTGTTAAGTGTCAGTGTAGACATTATATCGTTATGTGTCAGTGTAGACATTATATCGTTAGTTTCAGTGTGGACATTATATTGTTAAGTGTCAGTGTAGACATTATATTGTTAAGTGTCGGTAGAGGTTTTATATCGTTTAGTGTCACAGTAGACACAGTTTTATATTGTATAGTATATATGTAGACATGATTTCGTGTAGAGTTAGTTTAGACATCATGATAAGTGTCGGTGAAGACATTATACCACTTAGTGTCAGTACAGACATTATGTCAAGTGTCAGTGTTAACGTTGAACCGTTTAGCGTCGGTGTAGACATCATGTTTAGTGTCGGTTTAGAAATTATTTGGTTTAGTGTCAGTTTAGACATCATGTTAAGTCTCGGTTTAGAAGTTATTTCGTTTAATGTCAGTGCAGACACCATGTTAAGTGTCGTTAAGTGCCAGTTTAGACAGTGTTTTAAGTGTCAATGTAGACATTATATTGTTTTGTGTCAGTGTAGACATTAAGTTAAGTGTCGGTGTAGACAATATTTTCCTATGTTTCGATATAGACAGTTTGAATTGATTGAGTTTTACAAATATTCTGAAAGTGGATGACGAGAGTGGTTATAAATCTCAGATGACATGAATGCATGTTCAGATTTATGCTAGGATAACAATATTTGGAA